>PVJX010033602.1:0-19558 GCA_004027295.1 Dolichotis patagonum | reverse complement strand
AGAAGTGCTTGTGAGTAGGATATAGCTGTCAGAATGACAAGGACACTGCTGGCATCTGGCAGTTTGGTGTAACGAATGCCACTGTGGAAAGGAGCTTGGAATGAATTTGCTCCAGAAAGTTTTTCTTGCCCAGAGTTCCTGTAGCTCTCTGATGGGGAACTGCAATGGGCAGCTCTTTGCTGCCAAGTTGGTCTGGTCTTTTGGAGTCATAGCAGCCAAAGACCAGATCCAAGGAGGCCTCTGGGCTAGGCCACTGGGCTAGGCTCCAATATCACTAAACAGTCATCCCAGTCCTAAGTCAGTGATGAAAAGAAAGCCAGAAGGGCAGCAACTCGATGACCAAGTCAGGATTCCCCAAACTTGGCACTCTTGATATTTTGGGCCTACTCTTTCTTTAGGGGGCTTCCATGTGCAATATGCCTTAATGCTAGATACCCATAGCACTGATGTTCCCCTAATCATGACAACCAAAGATATTGCTAGATGTGCTAAATGTCTCCTAAGCTATGAACTCACCCTAGCTGAGTACCACCAGGGAACCCCAAACAATTTTTAAAATGAAATTTAAGGAAAACAGGAAGTTCCCAAGTACCGTGATATGAAATAAGCATGTCCTATCCTTCCTGTAACTTTTCTGAGTCAGGTGGAATCATTGTGGCTCATTAGTGATTTTTTGTACTTTTTATTTATTTATTTTAACAGTGCGATATGGTAACGCTTGTTTTATCTCTAATATTGCTCTGGATCATGAGTGGTAGATAACCATTTTATGGCCTAAGTTCAACATGACTCCAGGACTTTGCTCTGTTTACTTACATGTGAGATAAATATATAAATTGCATTCTGCACAGATTGTCAGTAAAATACTTTTGGAGTGATAAAGAACATGTGTGACATTGCATATTTTTAGTTATTATCAAAACGACATGCAAAATTCAGCATGGTCTCTCTGCTAAGTTTTCTTAGTTTTGCTTCTGTTTTCCTTCTTTATCTCATCTGATTAAATGTAGTGTTGTCTTCAAATGTCTGCTTTTCTTCTCAACATAAATCCTGCTTTTGGTTTCTCTGGGACACATGATTTGGATTTAGGTGTCATGGGTGGTAGCTGTCCTTGTACAAGGACTATCCTTGTAAACAAAGGTGATATTCGTAGAATGGTAATTAATTTCATGCAGCCAGTATTGCTTGAATCTCCTTAGAATCCTCAGACTGCAAGTTTGGAAAGTGACTGAGCATTTGGGTACTCAGTTAATCAAAGTGGAAACATTTTGTTGTTTCTAAACTAAACAAACCTCTCAAATTTATTAAGAGGTATTGTTCTTCATAAACAAAATGGCATGCATTTGTTAGGACTTTGTCTTCTATTTTAATGGTAATATACTCAGAGCTGAAAAGAATAGAAATTTATGCTTTAGAATTCATGCCATTGGATAATAATTGGATCACAGAATTTGAGTGAAAAACTAATAAAACCAGCTACCTAATTCTTGGTCAAGAAACATTTTTTTAAAAAGAGTTCACTTCCTTTAAATAGAAATTTCTACTATGTGCAGTGTGGATTAGGCAAATTCAAGACCAATAAGTACAGTTTTCATTCTCATAGTATTTTTACTACTGATTAAGAAATTTTTAGTGGGTAAAAATAACATTCCTGGAATATGCCTAGCAAATAAATTATTCAGGCAAATAGGTTTGCTTGTGTGTGTGTGTGTGTGTGTGTGTGTGTGTGTGTGTGTGTGTATTTGTACAAGAAAGACTAATAAAGAATTATTATTGTCTTCATGGAGGTACAGAGATCCTAGGTCACATGTATTGAAGTGAAGGTGCTTCTGTTTATGCATTCAATATTTCTATGCTCGATTTCCAGCTATGGCATATGTTGAAAAATAAACATATCTTCATAAAATGAGAATAGGAAGATAGATTTGATCTCATGAAAGTCTTTTCCCATTGGCTCTATATAAATTCCGTCTATCTCTCTGTGTGAAGTTGGCATTTCCTCTGATTGGATGCTTAGGTCTCTGCTTGGTAAACCCCGTAACTGCTCAGGAAAATTTCTGTGATAGCCTAAAACCTTGATTTCAAGACTTAAAAGAAGTAATCCTATGACTGTTTCATACCTGGATGATCTGTTCAGACACACAGAAATCCATGAGTGAATCATACTATTTGAAATTCTGAGTTGAAGGATTTTCACAGTATCTCTTTTAGCCAAATAGATTTTGGTCAACCATCTGGTCTCTGACAGATTTTTTGGAGAGAAAAATCATAGGATAAACAAACACTGGGTTTAGCAATCAGACAATCACTTCTGCAACTCCCTTCCTCAATTCCCAGGTGAGTAACTGTGGACAAGTTGCTTAAACTTTTTCACTGTCTTCAAGAGTAACTGTTTAAAACACCCTATATTTTATGTTTTTGTATTTGAAACAGTAGTATATTGCAAATTGCTTTAGAAGTTGTACAAATGCTTTCAAAATAGAAGATAACATACTAAATCAGACTACCACAATGACTGGACTTAGGAATACATCAAAAATAGTTTTCTTAAAACAATGGAACATTTAAAACAAAAACCAATGGAATACAATACAATACAATACAATACAATACACACACAAATCATGCCACTGCTAATATCGGTGCTTTCGGTTATTTAGAGGGCCTCCATACCTGTCATTTGATCCAGTTTTCCACAACCATATGAAACAATCAGGAGACATTACTTGATGTATTTTGACTAATGAAATGAAGAATACACAGATCAAATGAGTTCTGAAGTGTGAAACCATTTGCTTGATTTTAAAGGGGTGGAGAAATGAGAGGGCATTTAAATCAGAAAATTCTCTTTTAACTTCGTGAAATACATAGTGTTTCCCTCTCATGATAATTTCTGATTCTGCATGATGCTTTATTTGGGCAAGCCATTTTTGTAACCATTCTAAAGCATTGTGTGTGCTAGATGAAGATTTTCACCTCTGTGGTCAGCTCAGCAAATTACTCTCTGGTCTTCATTTTTGATTCTGCTTCCATGGTTCACTACTCATGGTATCCTTAATTAGAGGCAGTGTTGTTTATTTGAACTGGCTCTCTTTTTTTCCCCGGTGAAGGGAATTTCTAAGAGACATTGCTTATTTGGGGGGCCAGTCATATATATTTTAAAAGCCAAAGGAGTGCTTTTTAAAATAAAAGCAAGGAAGAAAAGATACTGAGATAAAACACATTAACTCTGTTATAATTAAGCTCTATTACATTTAATAAAAAAACTACTACTACTACTACTAGTGTTAAAGAAGTATATCTTTCCTGTGAAAGAAATCTGAAGTTGGGTAGAAAAATGCTAAACCCTGAACAGATACCAAAGGACATTTCTGTTCTGCCATTGTCATGATTCGAACCTCAGGTTCACTTTAGAGATGACCTGTGAATCCCACTTTGATGAGTAGCATGGAGAGAGGAGTAGGGAAAGCTCAGATGTCCTCCCTTTAAGCAAATGTCCTAGAAGTCCCACCCATCACTTGCACTATAATATCATCAGCTGGAAATTAATCACATGACTTCAGTGAGCTCCAAGGCTGGAAGGGTAGCCTTTTAGCTGCACATGATGACACTCTGAATAAAATAAGGATCATTTTACTAAGAAAGATGAGCAAGCGAGTATAAGGTATAAGGTAGGTAGCAGAATCTGTCATATATTCCCCAAAAGTAAAAAGAAACGAACTATGAAATTGACATAGAATATCTGATGGGGGCCTTCTTTGCCCCAAATAATTTCTTCTAAATCAATAAATATTTCTAATTTTGACCTACTAAATTCTGTTCACTTTATCTAATTCAAGGAGAGATATATACTCAGGGATTATGTTAAATCAGTAGTTTCCCGTCTCAGTCAAAAAATAACCATCATCAAAAAGACCCTCCAGAAGCTGGCCTCTTGGCCCTTCGTGTCACTTCCTGTGCTCCTTCCAGCCAAGGTGCACTAGCCTTGGCTGTGCCTAGCAGGCACCTGCTTGCAGGTCTGCACCTTGAGTTTTCCTTTGGACTGCAGCTGCTTCTGACAGTGTTTGCATGGCTAATTCCTTCTTTTCATTTGAATCTTTGTTCGATTTTGTCTTGTGAAGCCTACTTGATCTGAAGACTGGAACTTTTGTCCTCCTTTATTCATAGTGTTTAGAAATATAGGATCCCTTCTCCTACTCTTGAGGAGGAAAGAAGCATAAATAATGACACTTTCCTTTTGATACCCACTACATTTGGAAAATGGTTGAAGAACCTCCTTGTGTCATCTCTTGTTGGTTCTATAATTTTCTCTTTCTATGAAATATATTTTCCACTTGTTTAACTCAGAAGAGAGTGGAGGGAATTTTTAGAGGGTGCTAGCTTGAAGGAAAGAAACATGGCAGCATATGTATCATAAATTTTGATTGATATGTATTTCTGTACATATAAAAATATGCTCAGAAGACCTAAACACGAAAGATATCTATTTAAATATGTAATATCTTTATCTGTGTTTCCCTCTAGGTTTTCAGACCATTAGCACAGTCAGTTCATAGTTTGCCTCATAAAATCTTTTTGCAAATTCTATATTACTTTTGCAGCTTCCTAATATTCATACCTTCAGTGATGTGTGTGTGTGTGTGTCCCATTTACCTCTTTCTCATTTCTATATAGAGTCAAAAATTTGGCATATTGAATGCATTTTCCCTTTTTCTCAGTATTCAGGCTCACTCACTAGTTACTTTCTTATTTTTTCTGGTCCGATTTCTCACACTCTCCTCAAATTTTGACTACTTGAACTTGATTCTTTTCTCTTTTCTTTTCCCACTAACCTTCTATCATCATTCAACCAAAGACATTATATAGAATCTATGCAAATAGATGTTTTGTCATTCTCAGTATTTGGTGTGGGGAACTCTCTCTGTGGAGCTATCCATGTCAACCACAACCAGCACCCAAATTCCAAAACCAAGAAACAGGAGCTGCTGTGTCTGAAAAAAAAATAGCCCTAATCAAGAAAGGGAGAAGTTGAATATATATCTACTTTGGCATGCTTTGCATTATAATTTATGAAATAAGTTTTGCTTAATATCTGTAACATATTCATGACCATGAGTACTATCTTGACTTTTTTTTCTTAGCAGGAGATGAGAGCAAGGAAAAGTGATTTAAGAACATTTCTATGCTGAGCAGAATACTGCTCCTATAACAAGCAAAAAAGTGAGTTTCCTTAACTTGTCAAAGGTCCACATCATGGGTGCCCTAAACTTTCAGGCCTTCTTTTCTCTGTTGGCTATTCCTTTTCCCCCAAGACCTGTGTTTCAAGCAAGTGGCATACCTCCCACTGAAAATAACCCCAAATTTTTAAAAAATTGAACATCTTGCAAATTGAAGATAAGCTAAAAGCAAGTCTATTTTTAATATTAATATTCATTTTATGCTACAAAATTGTCATAACTTTTTATGTCCACTCATAAATGTTGAAGCAGGCCCATGATTCAGCGCCATTAATTCACTTATAAATTACCACTGATGAGGCTAAAATTGCTAGTTCTAAAAACGCACCGCTGTGAGGGCTTCCTGGAGTTCGATGAATTACCACCTCGAATCCGCCTTCTTAGTTGTGCTGACTGTCTGGTCAGACTTGATGAATGCTTGCCAGCCACTGTCGGGGAGCTCTGAATGGCAAGGCCAGCCTTCCAGCCCAGCATGGACATCATTATCTCTATTTTTGATTTTCACTACAGAAGACAGACTACAGCATCAAAAAGTGTAATCATATAATGTGACCCTCATTACACAAAAGGGAAAAGCACACAAAAAAGAAACAAACCAAAGCAAAAACCCCATCTATTTGTCATTGTTAACTTAGAGGCTGGCAGTAAGGAGTCAGAATGATGGTTATGTTGAGTTTTGTTGCCCATTTTAAGAGCTTGTGTTTATCTCTTGTCTTTTCACAACTCCCTACAGTGAGTAGAACAAATTAAATAAGTAAAAGAGAGAGTTAGGCTTTGGCAATTCTCCAAGCAGTAAGATGTTCTAATTCTTGAAAAATAGACATAATTCTAAAGCAGAGTCTCTACAGAAGATTTGTGTTAATAATAGGGCGCAAGGTTGCTGTTTGGTTTGGTTTGGTTTGGGGGTTTTAGATGGTTATTTTTTACTTATTCCTGAAATCAATAACTTATATTAAGATATTCATTGAGAAGACTCCCTTTTTGATACACTTTAGAAGTAGGAAAATCTTTTCTACTAATTCTAAGTATTTATTGATTTTTTTGGTGAGAGTAAGAGCTGATATAATAGGACCATTATGCACATGAGTTCTCTTATTAGAGTGTCATCCTCCAAACCAGTTCTGAGTGCCTTTGATGTCAAAGACCATAAAGAAAGTTATAGGAATTTTGGATTTTCTATTACATACCATTCAGTAACACACCCTTTTGTTCATTCATTCATTCATTCATTCTATTCCATGTATAAAATGCCTTGTTGTGATAGTAATAAAATAGAATGTGAAGCTAAGGAAAAGGGCCCCTGAAAATCCAGCTGAATTTTCATTTCTGGAATAGAACAACCACTTTAATGATCTACATGGATGATAATTTTAATTGTATAATAGTGAGACTTGGACTTTAATATTCTACAGCTTATTCAAATAATACATTAACATACTAAACCAATAGATGATTATTCAAATTTTATTCCTCTGTGTTATCATGAAGATTTAGGGGTTATTTCTGCATGTCTTACTCTGTAAATACAGATGAAATAAATATGGCATAGAAATGCTTGCTTCATCAGCAGATTTGCTGTTTGTCCAGGAAAGTTAGAAAAAAAGCCAAAGAAAACAAAAATTTTATGTCTTGCTAGTCTATTCGAACTCTTCACTGGTATCCACTTAGCTAACGGATTTTTGTTTTGTTTTGTTTTGTTTTGTTTTGAGACAAGATCTCCCTGTGTAGTTCAAACCGACTTTGAATTTATTATGTAGCCCCTGCTGACTGTGAATTCATGATGATTTTCCACCTCTGCCTCCCATGTGCTGGGATTACTGGGCATGTACCACCACACCCCCGGCTAACAGTCAGTCTTTAAATAGCTAAGTTTCTATGTGAATATTAACATGCTAGATGAGTTGTGCTTCCAGACATGATTCAATCAATAAGCTTCTATTTTCCCTAAAATGTCAGTGATGGATGTGTAAGCTTTGATTTTTCAGAATCCAGTAAAACCTTGGAGATTTGGGAAAATATAGTATTTTTAAAAGAAGGTACTTAGAAAACATCTAACAAATTTATAAATTTCTAAACTGAAAAGAAATTTCTCCCTCTATAATCTCTTCTCAATGTCATATGTGCATTGACAACAGTGAAATTTTTGGAAGAACTCCAGTGCTGCAAGATTCCACAATGCAATTAGGAAGAATCATATGGTCATGGGCTGCAGAGAATATGGAGTGCCAAAGAATTGCTGCAGGGCGTCTTTGCAAAGGAAAACAGCTTTTTGATGATCAATATTAGCTCCACCAGCATAGATTTACATGAAAAACAGGAAAGCAACCCCACATGAGCGTTTATGTTCTGCAAATACTGATGGGCTCTGAAAGAAGAACCCAGGTTTGAGCTTTGCTGCAGATTCTCATTCATTACTCCATGTTGATCCATGCAGTACAATGGGAACCCTCACATTTTCAGAGCCAGCAAAGTTCAGTGGGATGAAGGAAAGCCTGAGATTTGCAGTTAGGAATCCAGGGTATGTTGTGCTACCTATTAAACCAAACTTTAAGAAGCAACACTGTCCTTATCTTTTCAGTAAGGTATCACTATTCTTTTTATCTCACAGAGTTGAGGAGTTGATGCAAGGTCCTACAGCAACATGTATGAAATTAAATAACTTATAAAGCCTAACATTATGCACATTGTCTTTTTATTTAATAATTATTATAAAGTTATTAGCCAAATTAGAATGACATCTGAAGTTAAATTCCTAGTAAAGTGCCAAAGTTCTTGCTCAGTTTTAGAAATATACCATGGGAAACTGAATAAAGGGTAAATGGTAACTATTTATACTATCTTTTCTGCAACCTAAAATTGTTCCAAAGTAAATTTAGTTGTTTTTTTTATAATGACCCCACCATTTCTGAGTCTTGCCCACTAGTAGAATGTATTAGTGAAGCCTGGCATGACTCGGCATGTTTCACGATCTTTCCATCACTGCCATATATGTTTGGAGCAGCCTCATCCTGTAGATCTGGTAAATGGTTAAGACTGGAGATAACATATTCTGGAGAACCTTAAATGATTGTAGTTTAATTAAAATAATGATTATCTTGTGTACAGTATTTTAAAAAAGATTAATTATAGAATACTATTGTCCAGCATGATATGTCTTCACTATTGGTTTCATTTCACCTCTGTTACTGTCTGGGATAAAACAGTCCCCAGATTCCAAAAATCTGGGCTTCTTTTAGATGCTTTGCAAATGGCTCCTAGTTGGAAAACAGAAGCATTTGCCTAGAGTCCATGTGTACCATGATTGCAATTATAGGGTACTAGAAAAAATGAGCTGTGGTCTAGGATATTACTGGAACAAGTCAGGTTAGGAGGTGAGGATATCAATTTACATTGTGGTGTCCGGATTTAATCTTAATACACTGTGGGTAAATGTCTCTTTTGAAAGGAAAGGACTGGAGTTCATCTGTATTGCTTTTATTTGACCCCAGAGGAAGCATATGCCTTCCAGCATGTTAGTTAACTTACACATGCCTGTATTCTCTTATCTTCAAATGAGCATAGTAGAATCATAGGTCTACATCATAGAGCTATAGGGAGGAAAATATTGACTATGCCAAGCACATAGTTAAGAACTCAAAAGATACATGTTAGTGCAACTACTTGCATCTTCTCTTTCCCTCTGTCTCTCCTATTTCTTTTTCCTTTGCTATCCCTCTATTTTCCTTTCTCCCTCCCATCCACCATCCTGGTTCTTTGATTTAATGGTGCTAGAGCCAACTCTTGCTGGTTTAGGAGAGCTTACAGGTAAATCATTAGTGGTATAAAGTTGGCCAAGATGTAAATAATTACATCATGGAGTCAACAATCACTATCAATCAGGCTGGAATATTTGTTTGTTTTTTGTCAGTTGATCAGCATACTACTGCTTGCTTCCTGTTCCCCCAACTTCCTCACTCTCTCCAAGCAGAAAACACAGACGAGTATCATCACAAATTTTTTCTCTACCTTGAATTCAGAGATGAGATTTATTTTCAGTAAACACTACTCTTTCTGTATGAAGTTACCAGAAGAAAATAAAAAGGTAACTGAAAAATGATGATAATTTATTGGGAGTCTTTTGAAAGTCTAGATTTTTTCTGCTGTGATACTTGCATTCTACAAATAGATTTAAATTGTAGTAGATAAAGGTATATGTCTATATATCAATCATTTGGCTCCATAGTATATTTTATTTATGCTTTGGAGTTTAAGCCAAAGCCTCCCTCTTATATACACTATCCTTAAAGTACAATGAGTTTGGTCAGTTCCAAGGTCACATCTCCATCCCTTGTATGAGGATGAGAAATTGTCACTCACCGTATTCTTTTCAAGCCAGTTCTGACAATGCTGAATTTTGACCCCATTTCTGGCTTCCAGACATTTGCTCCACTAAAAAAATTCCTGAAGTATAGTAAGTTTTGAGAGCTTTAGAAATAAAACTCACAGCCACTGTGTGAGAGAAATCCATCTAAATCCTACAGATTGCCAGTCAGTTATCTGTTCCA
Organism: Dolichotis patagonum; assembly: GCA_004027295.1. NCBI lineage: Eukaryota > Metazoa > Chordata > Mammalia > Rodentia > Caviidae > Dolichotis > Dolichotis patagonum. The sequence goes on along the minus strand of PVJX010033602.1, from coordinate 9,777 downwards.
CTGTTTGCAATCACAGCTGAGTGAGTTTTTAGCTGGCTTTTGACCACACATGTTCTATTTGCCCCCTAAGTTAATAGAGGACTCTGACACAGCCTTGAAGCACAATCGTTTTCTGGAGGGAATCTACAGAGAAACAAGAGAGGGTAGGCAGTTGGCACACCATAGAGAAGAACCTCTGGTCCATTAGATTACTGACCTTCTCATAGTCATTATTGATTCTCACCTTTCTCAATCAATTGGGCCACGAAGAGAAGCATCCAAAGTAGAAACACTTGGTGCTGGAAGAAGTGTGCAGTTAAGAAATTGTCCTGACATTTACCCTCTTTACTCTCTGCCAGGCACTGGGATAATTTCTTTATTGTACTGCCTCTTATTTAATCCTCGTGAATACTATATGTGCTGTAGATACTATTATTATCACCAAACCGGGGGTGAGTTATGTAGGCACAGAGACCTTAAATAACTTGACAACATGGTGGCTAAGTGGTAGAGCCAAGATCCAACTTCCTGGGGAGTATGTTTAACCACTGCACTGTAGTCCATTTCTGCAAATAATAAGGCACTACAGTAAGTGATGATTCTTGTGAACTGCAAAATACGGTACTGATGATAGTGATTTCTGAGCATGGGGATTCTATACATTTCAGCTAGCACTGCAAGGTGCTTTAGCATCACCATCTCTTTTAATCCCCAGAGCAAACCTGGAAGACAGTGAAGGCAGCTCTTCAAAGAAACTGGCTGTTTAATAGAGTTAGCATAGCAAACCTGAAACTACTCCCTGTAGAAGGGCCTGCTTTCAAGGGCAGCACTTGGCTGATGAATGCGAGCCTGACACTGAAAATGTTCCCTCCATTACCAGATAGGGCTTGCTCACTGTGTCTTGAGGGTTTGTACAGATGATATGATGTTCAGTGAATACTTGCTTTCCTTCTGGGAGCCTAGGTAAAGGGTACATATGTGACTGACACACTACAAAAGCCATGAGTATTGAGTCTCTAATGGGTTTCCTTGGACAAAACATTGCACACACGTTTCCACATTTCTGTTGCTAAAGGGAGAATGCACTTTGTATGGTGAAGGTATCAGAAGTTTACATATGGATCTATCCAGAATGTTCTTCACGGTACTTCTATAACAAATCTTAGTGGGGATTACTACTATGCATGGAGAAAAATGGGTCCTTCTAATTAATCATCAAGCATAAGAGTATCCTAAAGAGTCCTGATTAACTGGGATTCAGAGAGTTTAAGTCAGTTAATCAACTGCTGTGTAACAAATCACACTGAAACATAGTGGCTTGAAACAACCCTGATGTATTATTTCCTGTAATGCAGTGGATTGACCGGACATTTCTGCTCCCCTTACCTGGTGTCATTCATGTGGCTATATTTGGTCTTCTGGCCTCATGCTTTAGGTCCTCACTAATTTCCTTTTCTCCAGAATCATATGTGTGATGTATGGATATAACTAACATAGTTTTCATCTTACAAGGAGCCTGACTCCTGTCTTAAATGCATTTAAGGGAAATAAGACTTTGGAGAATGTAAAAATTTCAAGAGGACAGAAAAATGTTTCAAACATTTGTTTACAAGATAAGTTTCTTGTGGCAACTAAGAAGTTATAATTCAATATATTGAACACTTTCTATCAAGAAGTTTCTTGGTGTTTATTATTTGTTGGTCCAAGGATTAAGACAAAAGAAGTAAAGCTTGTCTTTTGTCTTGGGGTGTACATCTGATGTTCATCTGGTACCTCCCACCAAGCCAGCAAGTTATGAACTTATTTGTATGACCAACACAGTGAGGCCTACTCAAATGGGAGTGGGATTTTCAAACCTGGCCTGTCTCACTCCAAAACTCGTGGCTTTAACCACTATCCATGCCAACAGCCTATACCATATACAAGCGGTCTTTTGACTGTGTGACTTTCACTAAAACTTTTTGAGTGAAAGATCCAAATGAATTTCACCTTTGAACCTCTGTGCCTGTTGCTGTGGGCTAAATTGTAGTGTGGTAACAAACAACGCCAAATGTGTCAGTGGCTTTCAATAACAAAGGTTTGTTTGATTTTCACCAGTGGAGCATGTACGATTTTCTACCATGTTGTCTTCACTTCGAGAATCAGCTAAAAGAAAGCAGAAGGAAAAAAGAACCACTGGTAACACTTACCAATTTTTATTCGAAAGGATTTTGTCACTTTCATTATATTTTATTGGTCAAACCCAGTTGTTTTTCCAAGCTTGATTCTGACAGAGTGAGGAGGTAAATCTGCACATAAGAAGGACTAATGAATACAACGTTTTAAGCAACCCTTCATGTTTTGCACATAATAGATTTTTAAAAATATTATGACTGAATGAATTAATGCCATGAAAATAAGCAAAATAAAAGGGAAAGAAAGTGCTTGCAAGGAAAGAACAACTTATAGGCATACACATATGTATGTATGTTTGTATATATGTATAAGTATGCAAGCTAGATAGCCATACTACTAAGTTTTTGTTAGTTCATCATACAGAATAGTTTGTGCTGTCATTGTTTGATTGTTCATTTTTATGCTTTTGATTTTATAACTTGAACAACTACTTCTAAGATAATATGTAATTTATCAACTAGTGATTTCTTACCATTATTTTTTTGAAATTCTGTATGATTTTTACCTTTTTTCCATTTTGCTTTTTTTCTCTAAATAAAAAAATAAAATAAGAAAATAGGAAGAATTAGAAGGAAATTAAAAACAATATAATCCTATTGGCCATCAAATTTAAACCAGACAATTTGTTTTACACAAAACAGAACAGATGTGATTTATTATTATTTTATTATTATTCCATATGACATTTAAATACTGGGCCTTTGGGAATTTATAAACTCTTCTCTGGTTGAAATTCTTTAACCACAGGATTAATAACTCATAATTACCTACTTTATACAGTTACAGTTCTTTTAATGCTATTAGAGAAAAGAGTCAAATATTTGCCCACTTTTCGTATTCTCATTATTCAATACACCTAAATAGACAAAGAGATTTATTATGATATAATAAATACATTCATTGTGGGGAATTGACACATGTAACTATTGTGTTTTCATCTTTTTTACTTCTTTTCCACCACTTCCACCTATCTCTCCCCCATCCTCAGATCCTCTTCCCATCTTTACATGATCTATCTCCCTGTTTTCATTCACCTATCTTTTATTTTGCTCTTTAAATTATTTATCCTTTGAAAGTCCCATATGAGCGAGACCAGATGATATTTAACCTTCTGTAAGACATTCTTTTTAAATGCAGTTTACCTAGGACACTACCACATCCGTGTTTCAGTGAGTAAAATATTTTATTTATGTGTACAACTGTTAGAAAACGAAATTGCTGTGAATGTCATATCTAACAATTATCAAGGAAACAGTGGTATTTTTTCCTGCCATGTTGTTTTTATTATAAACTGACGCAGAGTGGATAAGGTCGAATGACAAAGCATGTCTATGCATGAAGAACACACACTAAAGGAATCTTAAGAGTCTGATGAACTAAGAAAAAAAGATGAGAGAAATTCGTAAGAAGTCTCCTTTGAGGCTGCCACCTCAAGGTTCCTTTGTTTTGAAGAGGGCTTCCTGATTTTACCTGTTTACTAAATCCTGGTGATACATTGGACCAACTCTTGGCACAATCTTTTAGACTGCAGAATCTGCTAGAACCGCACATGGCTTGGAATCAGCTTGGGGACCACTGCAGCACTGCTAGTTGGCCTGCCAGCACCATACTCCCTAGCCTGTAGCCCCTTAAGAGCCAGATATTTTGTTTTGCCATACATTGTTTTGTAAATTAATGATGACTGTGGAATGCAGAACATAAGACTGTGCAATTTATTCCAATACCAGAATGAACCCAAGCCCCTTTTTAGTAAGCATCCATCTCTACCCAAAACTCAAAGGCAACATGCAATGGGTCACACTGTATCGTGCATGTTTCCTTCATTACTTCTGCAAGCAGATGTTGAGTCAGTACCTGTGCCTACCACATGTCAATTTTACTAGTGGTTAAAAGTAGTTCTAGTCAAATTTATTGCTAACTTATTTGGCAGGTTGTTCTAGGAAGTAGGAGTGAGGAAGCAGAGAAAGTGAGAGAAGAAAAGAACAATACGAAAAAAAAGGAAAAAAAGAGCATGTGAGTTAGAAGCATATATCTGGGCCTCACATCCACCAGGAACTTCTAAGAAACCATGTGGAATAGAAATCACCGAACTCTGTCAGGTGGGCTAGATCTGGCCAACTTTTTGTAAAGTTTTCTTGGCACACAACCACACCTATTTATTTATGATGATGACTGCTTTTGTACCACAATGGCCCGGTTGAGTTGCTATAACAGGAATCCCATAACTGAAAATATCTAAAAGCATCTCAAAAGATGTTGGGACCATTCTTAAAATTGTTTGTTGAAACTGATAGAGAATTTACTTTTGACCTGTCCTTCTGGAGAATAAAAGCTGGACATCTTCCCATAGGTCTTGTTTTCCATTAGCACTGGGACTGTGTCTCCAAACTTAAAAGAAAGCTCTAAGGTGACAAAGTGATGAGACCTCTCAGAAAAGTCTTTTGAGTGAAGCTGCTAGCAGAAACATAATTGTCCATCATAGCTATTAAGTGAATGCTATTTGACCAACAAGGAGGCATTAACAAAGCCCCTGTGGTGCAATAGCATCCTGCAAGAACTAAGCTCTTGTTTGCCTTTGACAATAAAGAAAACTTTATTGTTATCCCTTTGTCATCAACGAGAAAGTTCTGATTATCCCAGGCATTGTACTAGGGGCTTGCATTATATGCATGTGTATGCCCCCACTAGGAGATTTTCAGTGATGTTAATTTTGCAAAATAGCCTTAACAATTTCACGAAAGAGAAACAGGAATTCATAGCCACACACTAAGGGACTGCATGGGCAGGGTCCCTATTCTAAGGAAAGTCTCCTTTGATAGTACATGAGAGTTTGAGCAATCCATGTGAAGTTTAATGTTTCTTTTTGAAGGACAAATTACTACTTGATGTTGCTTTGGATGCTTAGTATGAGCTACTATGTACAAAACTGTAACTATTTCCATAATCCAATTAAGAGATACTTTTTTTGAGATGAGGCCTCCTTATGTTCTCAAATTCCTATAATTTAACTGTTCTCCTGCCTCAACCACCTAAGTAGCACAGACTACAGCCATACACCACCACAGCCAGCTTTAAAGTACTGGATTATGCATAAGAATGACAGATGGGTTAAGTGCTACTGTGCTGCACAGGGACTACAGATAGAAGTGTTCATATAGAGGAGGAAAAGCATTGGAGTTATAATGAAGAATTCAAGATATGCAGTTGCTTCCTTTAAAATTACCCCAAGGGCCAGTTTAAGGTCAATAATCTGTTCACCATATCATCCAATGTAGATAGTAACCACTCATTTCAATCTCTAAGTGTACCATACATTTCCCAGTGGTTAGAGGGTATTTTGAAGCTATGTAGACAGCATTTATTTCAAGTTCCTGCCAGAGTTAGAACACTGTCTCATATTTGAATTTCTTCACAGAGGGAAAAACACTGTCCTTATTATCTCTTATTGATGAGCTTGCCTAGGAGAAATACAGTGCTTATTTCATTGTCCGCACTCCTGTTACCCCACTGTATAGGAATATCAAAATGTCATTAATTTGGAAAAATTATAGAACCCCAACCTGGAAAGCATTTCCATTCTTAGAATCAGTTGAAGAGGATCTGCTGAGAAGGTCCCTAATTTTACAACACCTTATGGGTTAGGATCCTGATGTCTGCTTGGTTCACAGCTTAGCAGAACTAGAGCCAAATGTCCTGGCGACAGAAATGTAAATGAGGCTGGGTTTTATTACTAAAAAGTCTAGGACAGAAGTCTGACTAAATTCTATATGAATGCTCAGTGCCTTTGGTTAGAAAACATTTAGCATTGCACTGCCCTCTGTGTCTCAAAACAAATGCTTTGTTGGATTTCAAATTAAATTTTGTAAGTTCAACTGAGTCATCTTTAATGATACACTTTTAATATTTGTAAAGCCCTGGTTTTAATAAGCATTTGCTTGGAAAAGTTGTAAGCTTTCAAATTAAATGAAAGGACAAGTCGAGCAATAAATGCAGTGCCTACAATGCATGGTTTTTGCAGATTATCATTGTTGAGAACCGGCCAAACTGTGGAAAGTAATTTTTTCATAAAAAGTAACTACTAGCAACAAAATTCTTCTGTTCAATGTAACTTCCATATCTATTTGGAACTACAGAAAGGAGATAGAGTGTGGCTGACTTTTGTTGTTAAATTCAGCCCTGGGTTTCATGCCTGAGCAGAGCCATCAACTTCCAAGTCCCATGCCCTCACTTCTGCTCTTGCAAAAGATCAAAGTACAGTTGAATCTTCTTCCTAAAAGGTTTCGAGTATCTTTAAAACACTTTAACGTTTGATTCTCCAAGCGATTGTTCCCAAAAGAGATGGAGGACCCAGTTGAAGAGGTGGGAATGGATGGAAGCAACAATGGTAAAAGCATCTTTCTAGTCTGAGTATGTTTGGATTTATCAATATAAATCTCATTAATACAAATGGAGCTTTAACAGTGAGAATATAACTCTTTATCAAAAAATAAATCTTTTGGGTTTACATTCTCAGAAATGCTTGTGAGAATAAATAGGCAAATAAAATGAACAAAAACTGAGCTAATATATTTTCCATGGTTGCTTTTATTCCCCTTAGAAATACCTACAATGCAAAAAAAAAGGATAATGATCACACTTTCACACCATATGATTAAGAGACTCTTTGCTTCCCCAAATGCATTCATGATCTTTACAAGCTCTGAGATTTTCTACTTTCTCTTTTTGATTTCTATCTCTCCCCAAAGTTTTTGGTTTTTGTTGCTCTGCTTTTTTTTTCTATGATCTGTTCTTATTTTTCTCTGATCTCAGAAAACACTCTCGTTTCTTTAGAACTCAGCAAGAATCAAAAAGAGCATCTATTTATGAGTGTTTGCAATCTCCAAATCACAGAAGAAGGAAAGAAAAGGGAATCAGAACCTCTGTTAATGAGGGACACAGAAAATAGATAGTCTCCTGTAACTGGCTGACATAAGGGAATACGCAAGGAATGCTAACTCAATTTGAAAAGCCAGTTCCTTCTTTCTAACAAAATATCAACGAAAGAGGTGGCTAGAGGTAAACAAGAGGTAACTCAGTTGGCTTATGAAACAGATTGAATCAATATAGGGAGACTTGAGATGTTTTATTGTGATTATGAGTGTTGATAGATGAACCCATTCCTTTTTTTAGATTTCCAGTCGGCACTATCTGTTCCTAACTTAAAAGTACTTTAGTCTCCAAAACCTGGGAGAAAAATGTGCATGTGTGTTTCTATAGGAAATTTCTTATGTCCCTGTGATAAGATGCCTGCTTGATTGCTTGCTCCAAAATATGAATTCTGAAGCTCTAAGGCAATTGTTGGAAATATCAATGAGCCAACAACTGTTTCACTGTGACTTCCTAGACCTACCATCAGTGTGATCTCTTTTTAAAAAGCAGTTTGCTATCACAGACCCTGGTGGTTCAAGTAGTTACAAGAGAGCTTTACCTCTGATAGATGTTTCATTTTACTAGGTCAACTTGTGCTATGCCTCAGAACTTGATAATCCAATTTCCACTACAGTTTCCCCTTGCAACTTAAGGCTATATTTTGCCTCAAACTGAAAGACTCAGTGGATCAAACACACATGGTATCTTTAGGTGGTGTTTACTAAGAAATGTTAATTTCATGACAATTGTCATGAAACTGCTTTTAGAAGCAGAAGACAATTTTGATTGACACTTTAACTGCCTATCCTTGTTGGACTAACTTCAGCACTGGAAAATTGTAACAATATGACAGTTTCATTATAACATAATGAGTAACTGGTCCACAACACAAATGTGCCCAGTCCAACATAGCAAAATGAATTAAGATAAAATTCTAGTTTATGAACCATCAGGAAAAATTATTCACTTTATTTTAAGAAATGGAAAGTGTTTTTAAGGCTCAGCCAAAGGATACAGCCTTTCTGCATGTTAATTAAGATGACACTTTCACTTATTTTCACTTATTTTCATTTCAACATTAAGTTAATTTGTTCCAGTTTAATGCAGACAAGGGGGAAGAAGAACATACGTGCTGCTCTACATAAGATCCTTGCTATGGGTTATGTCCCCTGGAGGGATTTGATTTTACAGTGGATGAATTGAAATTGACACTAAATCAGAGCTATCTCCCAAAAAACAAGATCAAAAGTGAAGCACAGAAGCTGCTAGTTTTCACTGGGGTCATGGGATACTGATTTCTGATTTACTGGTACTTTTTCCATCTCTTCATGAAAAGGTCTGTTTTGTGCAGAGAACAGAGTAACAAATGACAATCATCTGAAAACTGAATGGCCAGAATAAAGTAGAGGGAGACATGAGTCCATGAATTTGCTAGAATCAGCAATTTTTTGTGGATTAGTGAGAAATCCCATTTACTAGATTTGCTCCACATCATATTTGTGTATGTATAGATTTCATCTCAGTGTATTGAATAAATCAAATGAGGATTTGCATTGCTTTGTTTTCAGCAAATGTGTTTAATTTGCGGTGGTGGGGATCAGGAATAAAGAAATGCTTTAAACCCATCTATTTGAGATGATATCAGACACTTAGGAAATATACATTTGTTTAAAATAAGGGAAATATTTTTGAGCAGACTATCACAGTGATATCATTCAAAGCAATAAAAACTATAAACAAAGTTGGATAAAATGAAGGTTTAACAAAAGACCATGTAGGAAGGTGTCCCAGGTCACATCACAGCTAGTATTGCTGTGGAGGCCACTGCAGAGATTAGCCCTAACACTCAGAAATTGTTGTATGTCTGTACTTAGGCCCTATGCAGAATCAGGGTCATGGAAGTTGGAGATGGAAAGGCATTATGGTGAAGTTATTTAGCTTTCAAAAAGACCTTGTGGTCTATGCATGACATGGGGCTTACAAGCAAGAGGCATACCCCAAACAGTATCCAAGTTGGGAGAGTGTTCTAGTCTTGCTATCACCTACCTCCTTATCATGGGATGCCAAGCTTGAGTCACCATGATAACATGGATCAGGCAGGTTGTGTGCTCCCATGTTCCCTTGACAACACATAAAAATTTTTGGAAATATGTTCATAGAAAATGAAATGTCCTAAAAGCACTTGGTGATCTTTCAAGGAAAGGAAGACTGTAAATACGTGTTTTATTGTACTGGTTTCACACTGTACAAGACATGTTGGGTACTATATCCTTTACTATTTGATCTACAAGATGAAAACTGTAACCAAAATTTGGGGAGAAATTAGATGCTTTCATTCCTTTTATAAAATGGTAATTTAAAAGTATTTTTTAAAAAAATCTGTGGTTCTCTTCTTTAACATAAAATTATCATTTCATTGGATTAGAAAGACCTGAATACTATACTTAATGTATTAATTATTGTAACTCTCCTACTAACCTGTTTTGAAACTGTTTTATTGTTATTTTTTAAATTTTTTCTTTAGAATAAAAAAAGAGAAAAGGAGAGAAAGACCTGAATATTGAATACAGTGTTCCAGACCTACAAGTTTGGTCACCTCTCTGAAATCCAATAGTAAAGTTTAGTAACTTGGATGTTTGAGACTGACATAGATTTATTATTCCTTCCTTCACTTTTCTTTCCATCCATTATCTTAACAAACTGTATCTCTGTATG
>PVJX010033601.1:0-19563 GCA_004027295.1 Dolichotis patagonum | reverse complement strand
TTCACAGCTGCCCACACTCACGCTCTGCCCCTCATCCTAGAGGCTGGTTCTTAAAGACATTGCCGTCAGGTACAGCAAGCCCTGCCCCTTCCAGCTCTGTTCCCAAGTCCTTATTGAATGACCTGCTGCACCTGGGCACAGAGAGAACACACACCACGCTTGACAGTGCCACCAAGGCTGCAAGCGAAGAGAAAGGGTCATGGGATATCCTAAAGCAAAACCAAAGTGCCACCCCCTGGACAAACAGGCAGAAACAAATGCTGAGTGCTAAACACACACCTTAATAATCCTCAGGAACATCAAACAAAATTATTTGCAAGTAATGTACTGGGAATTTTTTTTTTTTTTTTGGGGGTACTGGGGATCGAACTCACGACCTTGCACTTGCCAGGCAGGCACTTAAGCTGCTGAGCTAAATCCCCAGCCCATGTACTGGGAATTTGAAAATTAGAACTTAGAAAGTCATCTCACAGGCACCTTGCTCCAGTTTGGGATGATAAAAACTGTTCTGGAGATGGACAGTGGTGATGGCTGCAGAACAATGTGAGTATATTTAATGATGCCAAATTGTACTTCTAAAAATGATTATGATAAGGCTGGGTGTGGTGGCACATGCCTGTAATCCCAGAACTCGGAAGGCTGAGGCAGGAGGATTGCTGTGAGTTCCAGGCCAACCTGGGCTACAAAGTGAGTGTGAGGCCTTGTGAATTGCATAATGAAATCCCGTCCCCCACCAAAAAAAAGAAAAAAGAAAAAAAATGCCAAATTTGTTATCTATAATTTATTTGAAAGAGAAAAACTAGTTGTTTCTTTATTTTTTTTTTTTGGTACTGGGGATCGAACTCACAACCTCGCACCTGCCAGGGGCAGGCGCTTAAGCCACTGAGCTAAATCCCCAGCCCCTGTTATCTATAATTTATAGCAATTTAAAAAATCATTTTAGAATATGAAGAAATAGAGGGGAAAAATCACTAACTGCAATGTGTCCTGGAACAGAATAGAATCTGTTATTTAGTAAATATTGTTAATCTCTTAATTTTGTTTGTTTTGTTTTTCCTTTTTGAGACAGGGTCTCACTATGTAGTTGAGGCTGGCCTTGAGCTTACTTTGTAGCCCAGGCTGGTCTTGAACTCTTAACAATCCTCTTGCCTCAGCTTCCCGAGTGCTGGGATTACAGGCTTGTGCCACCACAACTGTCTTAATGTCTTCATTTTGACAAATATGCCATAGTTAGAAGATTTTAGACTATGAAGAAATGGGTGAAAACTATATAGGACCATACTTTCTTTGTAATTTTCCTGTTAGACTAGGGTATAACTCAGTGGCACAGAGCCTGTCTGGCAGGTGTGAGGTCATGAGTTCAATCCCTGGTACCCCTCAAAACAAAACAAAACAAACAAACAAACAAACAAAATATATATATTCTGTTTTAATGTAAAAAGTAACCAAAAAAAACACTCAAAAATATTAGGAGCCAAGGAGCCAAGGATATAACTCAGGTGCCATAAGTGCTTGCCTAGCAAATGCAAGGTTGTGAGTTTGATTCTTGGTACCCAAAAAATAAAATAAAGTCAAATAAAATAAATTAAAATTTTAGTAATTCAAAATAAGAAATTCATGCTAATAAACTAAATTATAAACATTTTTGTAAACAACATTCAATTCATGAGGATTCCCAACATATACATCAATTTTGTGTAACATTCCCACCCTATCCCAAGTCACTAATAAGAAATGTCTTGCTACTGTGTTTGGATGTGGCTTGTCATGCAATGTTTCATGCCTTAAATTTGGTCCTTAGTGTAGTGATGCTGAGCAGTGATGGGAAATTTTAAGAGGCGGGGCCTAGCCAGGCGCGGTAGTGCAGGTCTGTACTCCCAGCACTCAAGAGGCTGAGGCAGGAGGATTCCCACAAATTTGAGGCCAGCCTATGCTACATAGTGAATTCAAAGCCAGACTGAACTATATAGCAAAAATCCTATTTAAAAAAAAAAAAAAGGGTGGAACCTAGTGGAAGAAGAATAGATGGAAGAGCTCTGCCCTCATGAAAAGACTAACACAGGTCTCTCAGGGTGCATTAGTTCCCACAAAAGCAAGCTATTTTTAAGGAGCTAGGCTTGCCCCTTCCAAGAGGCTCCTTACCCTGCTCACATACCTTCCTCTTCTGTACATGGCTGCTTCCCCTTCTCCACCATTGCTTCTGCCCTCGGCTTCTCTGCTCATCTGCTGATGAGCTCACAGCTGAATGTGACGTCAGGAGGCGGGGCTTGGTGGGAGGAGGGATTGTTACTGGGGCAATGACCTTTGCCCTCAGCCCCTCCCTTCTCTCGCTGCTCTCTGACTGCCAGCATTGGGCAGGTTTCCTCCACCACGCTGTTTCTTAGTGAGAGAGAAACTGAACGCTCCGAAACTGTGAGCCAAAATAAACCTTTTCTCTTTTAATATCAGGTATTTTGGGCCAATGATGCAAAAGCTGACTAATACACATGTGTCTAAATGAAACAAACAGGTGAAAATTAATAATGATTAGATTTTAGCTCTTAGTCTATGGGTGTTCATCGTAGTCTTCTTTCTACTTTTCTATATGCTCGACATCTTTCATGATAAAACATTTTTTAAAACATCTGTACAAACCAAACATTTATAATAACGCAATGGGGGCTGAGGTGTAGCTTAGGAGACCCTCGGTTCAGTCCCCACCACTAAGGCTGCTGCTGCTGCTGCTGTTAATATTGGTGATTTTGATGATGTTGGTGATGATGGTGGTGGTGGTGGTGGTGGTGGTGGTAATAAAACAGATTATAGACCATCTCGAAAAGGCAGATTCACTACCTCATAGTTAGGGTCAGGAAATAGAGGCACTCACTTGTCCTAAATAACCCTTACCTTCTGATGCCTGCCCAGCACTTCAAGTACTGCCCATCCCTGCTCCAGACTTGCAGGTAACAGCGTAAAAAGTTTCAATGTAGCTACTCGGAATTCTAAATTAATGCTAGTACTTGTTACAAGCACTTGTTCACTCACCTTCTTCTTCCTAGTGTGCAATGTAACACAGGCCAGGCTCTCTCTGGAACTAGGGGAAAAAGACAGAGAGACTCCTTTTATTACATGGAGCAGAGATGAGGTTGCCTCTGGCCTCCACCACCACCAGCAGCAGCACCTGAAAATGCGCAGCTCCTGGGCTTCACTGCAGATCTCCCAAATCTGAGATTCGGAGGGGCGGGTGTGCCCCAGCAATCTGCGTTTCAGCAGGTCCTCCAGGTGATCGTGCTGCATACTGAGGTTTAAAATCCATGGGCACCGAGAGACACAATGATGCATGTGAACCGATGTTTAATTTGGTTCATACCTTTCATTGGTACATAGTCTGCAGGTTATTAGACTGGCACCTCAGATAGATACTCACTAAACAGAGTTCTACAATGATACTCTGGTAGCACGATGCTTGGACATTTTCCATAACAGTATGCTCAAGAACTTGCAGAAAAAGATTTCTAAAGAAAAGTGACTGTTGGGCATGGTGGCCCACACCTGTAATCTTTGCGCTTTTGTGGGCTGAAGAAGTTCAATCTCATCCTGGGCAACTTAGCAGACCTTGTCTTGAAAAAGGGCTGAGGATATAGTTTGGTGTGAAGGCCCAGAATTTAATTTCCAGTACTGCCACCACAAAAAAGAAAAAAATCCAGTGGCTCCACATTAAGGAAAATTGACCTGGGATCCTGAGTTTAAAGAGGAACAGGCTTTTGGCTGGGGTGATGTACTCTGGCCAGGGGATCAAATACAGGCCTCATGTGTGATTGACAAATACTCTACCACTGAGCTACACCTCCAGCCCTATAAATAATTTTTTTTCAACACTGGATCTCACTATGCAGTTCAGGCCAGCCTTGAACTCACTATGTAGCCCAGGCTGGCCTCAAACTCACAGCTATTCTCCTGCCTCAGCCTCCCGAGTGCTGGGATTACAGGGGTGCACCACCACGCCTAACTTTTTTATTACTATTCTACTCTTTGTACCATGTATAGAAACACAATAATCTATATAACAGAATGAAACTTCTAATTCTTTTCATTTAAAATGTAAAAATAATTAAACTATAGACAGCATCAGAGACAGGAAAATACTAGGCCCCTTATAAAAATTAAGGTTTTGTCTATTAGAGAAGTTTCTTCTTGCTGGGACTGTACAGCCTCTCATTGGACTCAGCTATGGAGTGTTACTGCTCCCAGCCACAGCTGGCCCAGCTGTATCCATGTTGCTATTTTCCTTACGTGATTTAGGTGGAAGATAAACACATGTTCCAGGTATAGGCCGGAAGCCCAGGTTCGCCGAAATTCCATAGAGGCAGCCAGTGGTCAGGCTGTGCTATTTTTTTTTTTTTTTTTTTTGGTACCGGGGATCGAACTCACGACCTCACACTTGCCAGGCAGGCGCTTAAGCCACTGAGCTAAATCCCCAGCCCCCAGGCTGTGCTATTATGAAGATAGTTTTTGTTGTTTTCTGTTTTCAGTACTGAAGATTGAATCCAGTGGTGCTGTACCACTGAGCTACACAACCGGCCCTTTCAAATTTTTATTTTTAATTTTTCAAATTACTTATTGTTCTTGGTGTACTTGAGATTAAATGGAGGCACTCTGCCACTGCACTGTATCTCCAGCCCCTCACCTCTTATTTTTATTCCGAGACAGCATCTCACAAAGTTACCAAGGCTGCCCTTGGAATTGTAGTCCTCTTGTCTCAGTGAATACCTGGGATTAAAGGCACAGACCTCCACACCCAGCTGTTATGAAGGTAGTTGACTGACTTGAGGACAACCAAAGGGCAGTTCTTTGCTACTGGATCTAGACTTCCACATCCAGGTGGGAAAGGTTCTCCTGACTTACAGCCCAGACATTCTCCCAAGTGGGCCACTTAAATCAGGTAGAGGCAGCCACGGGCTCCCTATTAGGAAGCCTCCCCTGTGTTGGTCAGAAAATGAATCATGCCTACAAGCTATTCTGAATGATGACTCGTAAATCTGCTCTGAGCTTTCTCTAATAGCAGTGAGAGGACTAAAATATAAATTGTGATTCAACGACCGGAGCAGGCCTGAATTAATTCATCCCTATCGTGGAGAATTTGTCAACATTTGTGGCTGCCTCCCATCCAAGCCCTCCTCTATCTGGAGGAACTTCCCACTGTGTGAGTCACAGCACGTCTCACTCCCACTGGGGAGGGGGAAAGGTCTAGAGATGAACCTCTTCCCCAGCACGTTCTTGGTAAGAACAAAGGCAGACGCCAGGCTGGCCAGGCAGATGCTCTCTTCCTAGACTTTAAAGTCAGAACAAATGAAGCAAAGATGAATGGAAAATTAGAATCTATGTGCCTGGGAGGGATTTGACGGAGCCATCACAGTAGGATTATTCCTACTGAAAGATGATTATCTTGCATTTTGCTTCTTGGGTCTTTTTCTCTCTGTGTGTGTATTTTCAAAATTTCAGTATATGATACTTTTTTTTTAAGTGCCAAGAATTAAACTCAGCCAAAATCTTGCACATGCTAGGCAAACACTCTATAACTCAGCTACGTCCCCAGCCTTTATAATACATCGATATTAGCTAACTACAGTCACTGCGTTATGCACCCTGCCTCCTCATGTGCTAGGGACTGAACTCAAGGAGTGCTGAGCTCATCTTTAACCTTGTGCATGAGTGCATGCATGCGTGTTTGTGTTGGGGAGTGTGTGCTGTGGCACTGGGGACTGCATCCGGGCTCTTCACACTGAACTATATCTCCAGGCTCTCTTTATTTATTTACTTTCTATCTTCTTCCCCCCACCACGGGAGATTAAATCCAGGAACATCACACTGAGCTTCATCTCATATTTTCTATTCACTGAATTGCCCAGAGAGGGCTGGGATTGGCAGTTGTGTTGCCTCGGCCTCCCAGAGTGCTGGGACCACGGGAATGCATCACCACGCCCAGCTTTACTAGGCTTCTGTGGTGTTGTGAGAATGTGCTACTACCCATACTAGTCAATAGATATTAGCTATTGGGACAGATAATAATGCCAATAAAAACTAACATTTATTATACACTAAGAGCGTTTAAAATATGTTCTTTAGGTTAATCAACACGAGCTACAGTAGCAAAGAACCTCCAAGTCTCTGGGGCTTAATGCTACCAACATACCTTCCTCCTTCGCCTCACAGTGATTATGAGTTGGGCCACTCTCTTGGGAAACCTTTCTAAGCTGTGACTCAAGGATCCAGGCTCCTTCTATCTTGTAGCTCTATGGCTCCAGAGTCTCCTTGATGTTTCCTCTGGATGTTTTTTATACGACCATTCAACTAACGGAGAAAGAGATCCTGTGGGAAATATGGGGTCCAGGTTTCTTAAGTGACACACACAATGTGTATCATTCAGTTGGCCTCCATCTAACTGCTGTAGGAGTCAGGAAATGTAATCGTCCCTCATAGAGTGTGATTCCAGAAACTGTTCTTTAACTTACCAAATAATTATCAGTAAATCTTTATTGAGAAGCAGACTTAGGTATTTATTTGACCAAGTATAATTCTGGATGAAATACTAACAGAATTAGATAGAAATGGTCACATATTTGGGAGTTTACACCAAAAGAATCAGCACTGTGCAGGAAACTCACAGAGAATGTTCTGTTGAAGATAATTACATTCAGCAGACTATCAGTTGCCTGGGAGTGGGTGGGGACCAGCTAAAGATTTCACATCTCTTTACCTGTGTAGTTTGAACAGGCATAATGGAAGGTGACCACGGTCTTAATAAGCTTTTACTTATGCCATTCCATCAACCTCTTATTAACCTGCAATATCTCCCCACCACCCTCATCAACCCAAGATCCTCATCAGTGTAAGATCACCACTGCCCTGAGTCATCCAACACTCCCTCTGACTATTGCGTGAACACAATAAATAAATAGTGGCTGGCTCAGTGTCTTTGTCTTTGCTCATCTGGAGGCACTGACCTCCCAGCCCTCCATCTACTTTGAAAGTGTGTCTCTGTCTGTCTTTATTTATTCCCCACTGTACCTCTCTCCAGGCAGATCAGGGAACTGATCGGCCCCTGACATACTTTGAAGCTATGAATAAAGTGGAGTGGGCTGTGGAAGGAGATATTTCTGTTGTCCAAAGGGGATTCAAAGAAAGCTGACAAACTGCAGCCCAGGAAAGGACAGGGAATGTATTAGCAAGGTAGGTTGACAATGGCTGCCTGCAGAGTCAGGGGTAGAACAATGGGAAAGGGACGTCTATGTGCTGGAAAGCAGAGGTGCTAGTCAGAAGGCAAAGTCCTGGAGGTCACTGCATTGTCAGACTGTCTCAGGAAGCCAAAGTGTCTGAGTTGGAAGGGAGGCTGAAGAGTCTGTGCCGGAGGCCTGGAGACGAATGTCCGAAGGTGATGGTGAAGACAGGGGCTACTCCAAAGAAGCAAAAGCAAGACTTGCTTCTTGCCTTTTTTATTCTATCCAGGTTGGTGGCACCTACACCGAGGGTGAGTCTTCTTCCCTCTTCAGTAAGGCTATCATCCAGACACACCCAGGTGTGCACTAAACTAATCTCCTAGGCAATTCTTATTCACATTGGCATCTTAGTTAACTATCACAGGGAATTATTTCTAATGCACTGAATTTATGTGGAAACATGTAACGGAGAGGGCAAGATTCTTTTCCTTCCTCCTTCACAAATCTGATCCCATCTGACATTTTTTAACCTTGATGGGAATTTCCTCTCCAGTCTAGACTTTGACCTATGGAAAAAACATAATTAAGGAAACAGAAGATCCAGAATGAAACAGGGAGGAAGGGGAAATGAGGAGGCTGTGAAATTAACAGATAGTTGTTTAAATCATAGGGGGAAAGAAAATGTCATCAAAAGCTAAATGTAAGGCTGGGAATATTGCTCAGTGGTATTTGCCTAGTGTGTACAAGGCCCTGGGTTCAATTCTCAATGCAGAGAAGGAAAGAAGAGAGGTAGGGAGGGAAAGAGGGAGGGATGGAAGGAGAGAGTGAGGAGAAGGAAAAGAAGAAAAGAGATAAAAACTGTTACCCAGAGAGACCAAATAAGCACCAGAGGATTCCAGTGCTGAGTTTTAAAGAAGGGAGAAGTATCTTGGTGCTTTGAAGAGGCTTCTGAGTGTGACATTAGCCTGGATAGGATTTGAAATTTAGGGTAGCAAGACACCCCAAGTGAATGGCAAGTGAATGACAAAAGCAGTAAGTCTGACTGAGGCTTCCACCTATGAGGGCTGCAATATCACTTTAGCTGCTTTTAATCATCACAGTGGTCTCATGTGTCTCTGGAGGTCCCACCTGCCAAAGGTTATGCTGTGGGTAAGTGGACGAATTGAGACTTCAATTGTTCTCCTGGCCCCAGAGTCCAAGCTGGCATAGAAGTACCTGAGCTGTTTAAGGGCTTGCTTGTTTTATGCACAGGACACACAGCACATTAGTTAATTCATTTTCTTAGCAGCCTGGGCCTAAATACTGTTTTCTTTACTTTGCTCTGGGGTCCCACTGGGTAAGAGAACCTTCGTATTCTATTTTGGTTTTGGTACTGGGAATCAACTCAGGACCTTGCACTTGCCAGACAGGCACTGTGACACTAAACTATCTCCCAGAACCTTCACATTCTTATGGACAATCTTATCTCCACTTGGACAGCTTGGTGAGTAGCACTGACTCCTAGACAGCTCCTACCCACAGCCAAGGTGAGCCATTTTCCTCGCAGTGACCATTCCTTTAATTCCAGCAATACACTGGCTTCCAGGGAAAAAGGACTGTTTAAAGGTCTGTGTCAATTACATGGTGATTATGAAATTCATGATATGACTAATCCAGTAGCTGAACCTATGATTAGCTAACACGATCCAAGAATATTCAGTGTTCAGAGGCTCTCTGCTTCCCTTTAAAGAGAAGTCAGAGTGTGGGGACACTGTGGGTGACTTCTTTCCTGATCACCTGTCTCTATCAAAGAGAGGAAACATTTATAAATGGTTTCTGAGTTAAACTCAGTGTCCTGAAAGCTATAAGAGCTATTTTTCATGAATGACTCAGGGCTTGGGAATTCCAGTATGTTGCTTTATATCGTTTGAGACACCATGAAAATCTTTGACCTTGAAGACTTCCTTTGGTGATTTGCATAACTTTTTCTATAATTTATCGTCTACGAGCAGGCTATAGGCCATCATGAGAAGCTCATAGTTTCCAAAATACTCTATTTATTTTGGAATATTTTATAATTACTTTTCCCTTAAGAATACTTTGTAAATGTTAACCAAAACCCACTTAGAACAAGCACCTCTCAACATCCTGGTTGCAAAAATCAATACACAATAAATTACTTCCCAAACTCTGGGGTCACTGACATTGTTTTAGAGAGGCATTTGATAGTCTCTGAATGGTTGTCACGTCCTAGACTCTTTGAGAGAGAAAAGCCTGAGGTCCCCATGCCTTGGTGGCTATGTTTTGTGTCATACAGGCCAGCTTTCCTGGCCAAAGCCAATTGGACCAAGGATTGGTAAGTGACTCAGAAGTTGCCATCTGTAAGCCAGGCAGCAGCCAATGAGATGCCAGCCTACAAGTGTGGCAGGAAAGCGGATCCTTTACATGACAGTGTGGGGATGACTCAGTTTGACTGCTCAAGGTCCTAAAGTCAGGAAGAAGAGGAAGCAGAGAGAGGCATGATAACAGAAGTTTAGAGGCTTTAGCCAAAGACATCAGCTGCTGAAAGGACCTAAGATAAACCACATCAATTGTTGAATCACACATGCCTGCTGGTGTTCTTGACTTCCTATTCTCCTTTTTCTATATAACCTTATAGAAAACCCCCATTGCCTAAGGAAACTAGAACTTGTGTTCTTGCTACCTGTGATAAGTTGAATGAGCTCTAATTCCCAGACCCTGTGAACGTTACCTTATGTGGCAAAATCGCACTTTGAAGATGTGTTAAAGATCACATGATAGAGAGACTCTCCCGGATTACTCAGATGAGTTCGAAGCAGTCACAAGCTTCCTTATCAGAGGGAGGCAGATATGATCAGGGAGACAAGAGGCTGGAGTGATGAGAGGCATGGGCCACAAGGCAACAAAAGCAAGGACCTCATTCAGAAGCTGAACAAGACGAGAAAACAGATTCTTCCTTGAAGCCACCAGAAAGAGCCAATCCTGGAAACACTTAGCTAAAACTCAGTAAAACTGATTTTATATATATATTTTTTTACCTCCAGAATTATAAAATAATAAATTTGTTTTGGTTTGTTCTTTTTGGTACCGGGGATCAAACTCACAACCTCATGCTTGCCAGGCAGGCGCTTATGCCGCTGAGCTAAATCCCAAACCCCTTGGTTTGGTTTTTCAAGACAGGGTCTCACTATGAAGTTCAGGCTGGCCTTGAACTCAATATATATCCCAGGTAGGTGTTGAATTCATGGCAATCCTCCTGTCTCAGCCTCCTGAGTACTGGGATTTACAGGAGTACGTCACCATGCCCAGCTAAATTTGTGTTGTTTTAAGCCACTAGGTTTGTTGCAACCTGTTATAGCAGCAACAGGAAACTAATATACCACTTGACTAAACCAGAGATCCAGCTTCTTTTTTTTTCTTGGTTCTCCTTTCTTCAAGAAGACAGAAAATAAGAATTTTAAGTGTTTGCCAGGTCTACCTATTAGCTTAGTGTTAAAGAACATTCCGTGATTTGCTTTGAAGAGGTGGAAAAGTAGGTATTAGAATGACAAGAGATCTCTCAGTGGGGCCACACTCAGAAAATATACCATGAGAACAAGAGCAGTCTTTGGAGGGAGAATCTGACACTATGATTTAATCACCACCAAAGCCAGGTAAAAATGCGGTAAAACTGAAGCCACATGTCACCCATCACTTGTTAATTACAATCTGTCTGGAGATGGATCTCAATGCTCTTGTTAATTGCTTCTTTCAAATCATCCTCAGCATTGTCATTGAGCAGATCCCTGGCTGCCATCCTAGGATCGAGTACATTAATAACTAGGTGTACCGTATCCAGCCCAGTCCTAATACTCATACACTGGCTTTCTGGCACACTTGTCACATCCAGTATGATTTGTAGAGAATACTGCCACTTACGCTCACCTGTCATCCTTCAGAAAGACTTAAGTGAGGATTCTGTTTTTGAAAGGCTTTAAATTCAGTCGGTTCATTCTGCTTGTCCTCCCTCACTAAATGCTTTCTGCTGCCAAAGAAAATTAAGCCTTAAGGGGGAAAAAAAAAGAGATTTCCATTCATGTGGTATCTTTGAAGACAAATGCACTTTGAAGTCAAGGATGAAGTTTTTATACATTTTTTTTAATCCCTTAGTAGCCTGGATATGCCTAGTAAAGAAACCTTTATTAATACAATAATAATATTCTGATAGTTACTGTATTGATCATCTTGATAATTGCTGTTTTCTTAGTGGCAGACAACAGCAGAATTCACTTCACCTACTTTTAACAGAAAGAGGTTGTAGCAAGGTTTAGGTAGTTTATGGCCTTTTCAATAGTGCCAGGGAAATTGACTAGGATACCACATAGCCAGAAACAAGCCTAGGAGAAATGCCCAGCCAGAAAGGGGAATATTCCCATGGAAACCCCACAAGCACTGCTTACCACTGGGACCTATGATCCTAGAGGTCAGACACTGAAACTTCTACCGAAACTTCCGAAACTTCTTCTACCGAAACTGTTGTGGTTACAAGAGACAGATACAGCTGGGCGTGGTGGTGCCACCTTTAATTGAAGAACTTGGGAGGCTGAAACAGGAGGATCTCCATGAGTTCCTCAACCTGAACTCCATAGCAAAACCCAATCACAAAAAATCAAACCAACTAATCAACCACCAACAACAAAACCCAAAAGATAAATAAACCTACTAGTATCGCTATATCATCTCAGTCACTTTTACTCTTCTGGACCATCAACTTGGCAGAACCCGAGTCATAAACAAAAGCCTACAACCCAGTCCAGGAGCAGTGGGTTTTAGAAAGGGTTAGGGTGGACCCACCCATGAATCTGCTACAGTAACCACATCTAGTTCAGTTAATTTGTGTGACAGGTGTAATGATGAAAAACGTAACAAAGGCTGGGGATTTAGCTCAGTGGTACAAGTGCTTGCCCAGCAAGTGCAAGGTCGTGAGTTTGCTCCCTGGTACAGAGAGAGAGAGAGAGAGAGAGAGAGAGAGAGAGAGAGATAACACGGTTTTTTTTTGTTTTTTTTTGCATTCTCTATGTGTCCAGCATTGTTACATTAATCCTCAAGGAAATCCTATGGGATAGGTACTAATTGTATCCTTGAATTATAAGTGAAGGTATTGAAGCACAGAGAGGTTAATTAACTTGCCCCAAGTTTGCATGGTAATAAGAATCAGGATTCAGGGGCCGGGGATTTAGCTCAGTGGCTTAAGCGCCTGCCTGGCAAGCACAAGGTCATGAGTTCAATCCCCAGCACCAAAAAAAAAAAAGAATCAGGATTCAAACTCAGGTCTGTCTGAATTCAAAGTTTGTGCTTTCAGCTGGTATACTGATGGTGCTTTGCTTATTATTACTTTTTAGATTATCTGGAAGGGGCCAGCACAATTAGCTAATCTTTTTCCCAAGCTTCTAAAAGACTTCTGCCCAACACAGGAACACTGGTACTTATATAACTGGAAAAAGAAATCAGATATTCTGAATGTAGTATACAAAAGAAAGCGTCCATCTGAGCAGTCCTAGATTTTATTACCTTCGTGTTAGGTGACCAGCCAGTGATAGGACATGTACCAAATGGAAAAAGTCAGACAAAAACATTTACCTTAGAAGAGAATGGAAAAAGTATTACATTTCTATACTCAGTACAGCCTCCAAGGGAGGCTTTATCTGAAAACAAAAGAAAGGGATATTTGAAAAGGCTAACCTTAAGTCAAGGCAAAACTTAAGTGATTTTCTTCTCTTTCTCCATTTCCAAAGACAGAGGCAGCCAGACAAGACAAGGCCTGCGGTGTTGCTCAGCAATCCTTCTGCAGGTCCTCTTCCCCCAGTCCAGAAGCAAGTGCAATTAACATTCCAAGATGTGAATAATTTCCTCACCACATAAACTCTGTAGCAATTTATGGTCCTGACAAAGCCAGGACTAACAAACATTCATAATGTAAAGTTTCCAAGTTAAAGATGTACAGAGGAGTCTTCAAAGTTATAAATTCATATATTCTGTAATGTACGGAACCCCCTGAATTATAGAGAGACACTTTCAAAGGAGCATCTGATTCAGTATCCTCCCACCTTTTGTTTCTAAATTAAAACCCCAAACCAGCTCTGCTGTAGTCATGCTTTAATTTCATTCTTAAGTTGTGTCATCCTGTTGAACTGGGGCACACTGGGAACAGGGCCCAGGAAATTTCTGGACCTCTTTATTTGGTCTGAGTGTAGTACCCAGCCTGGACTGTCTACTTCAAGCTATGGTGTTTTCCTTTTACACATGGGGCAATCTGATTGATTGATGGTAATGGGGATTGAACCCATGGCCTTTACTCTGAGCTACATCCCCAGCCCTTTCCGTATTTTTTAAATTTTAGGGTCTTGCTAAGCTGCTCAGGCTAGGTTCCAATTTGTGATCTTCCTGCATCCAGGATGCTGAGCTTACAGATGTATTCTGTCACATCCAGTGTGGAACAATACGTTTCAAAATGTAGTATGGAAGCCAGGTGTGGTGGCGCATGCCTGTGATTCACACAGCACTCGGGAGGCTGAGGCAGGAGGATCACTGCAAATTCAAGACCAACCTGGGCTACAAAGTGAGTTCAAGGCCAGCCCGAATTGCATAGTAAAAACCTTGTCTCAAAAAGACAAAACAACAAAAACAACAAAACAAAGAAGAAAAAGACTAGGTAAATAAATAAAAATAAAATGTAGTATGGAAATCACTGAGTGTGCCTAAGTTGGGTTTAAATGTTACATGAATAAATGCTTTAAATTTCAGTACTTATTTGTTTAATATGTATTCAGAGAAACAGAATAGGTCAAATGTGCAATTCATGGATATCATTGCTTATAGCAAAGCTAAATTTGGTTTGGTTTGGTTTGGTTTTTGGCAGAGCTGAGGGAAGAAGGCTTCTCCCACAATGAATTTCCTGCCTGTTAAATAAGAGGAGGCAGTGGGGGAGTGTTGGAAAGTGGAGCGTGTTCTCAGTCCAGGAATCTCAGGCTCCTCAGGGGTGTCGGGTGCTGGCTTAGGAGGAAGGAGGAGGCCAGCTGACCTGGCTGCTGCCCATGTGGCCTCAGCCATTGGCACTCACCAGTGGTTTATAAATCCAGCTTCTAATAGACATTGGATTGAAAATAGGGTGTTGCCTCGCAAGCGAAAGGTCATGAGTTCAATCCCCGGTACCAAAAAAAAAAAAAAAAGAAAGAAAATAGGGTGTCACACTTTTCAAAGTAAAAGTCTGAAAATGGTTTTATAAACCATAAGCTAAAAGCTCGTGATATTGAAATGGGTCAACTAGAGTAAGACTTGTCCAACAGAAGGCTATAACCCAATAACATATGACATGTTTGATTATGTGTGCTATTCTAGGGGCTGTGCTATACAACCCAATGAATCTTGAAAAAACAAAAACCAAAATAAAACTACTGCTATCAGGCTGTTTCTCATTTCGTTTTGGTTTGCTTTGGTTTTTTTGAGACAGGTTTTACTATGTAGTCCAGGCTGGTTTTAAACTCACTATGTTGCCCAGGCTGGCCTCCAACTTCAGGTGATCCTTGGGCCTAAACCTCCAGAATGCTGGGATTATAGATGTGCGCAAGCACACCCGATTTCTAGTTTAAAATAACTGCATTTTACAGATGAGGGCACTGAAGCTCAGAGAAATGAAACTGCTTGGCTTAGGCCATCTGGTTTGCACACAGTCAGGCCAACTGACTCCAGACTCATATTGCTGTGTCCTAAACTGGGGGCAGCCGTGTGTCGTAAACCAAGGGCCTGGTGTCTGGGAATCTGAGATCCCAGGTGCCTCTGCACATTTAGGTTATCCAGCATCCGGGACCTGTGTTCAAAGATGCTGCTCACCAACCTAGTTATCTGGTGGTCATGGTGCAGATATACTGTTTTGGCCAAGCCAAGAGTGATTTCTGTTTATGGGACAGCCACTGTGGCGGGGGCTCATCTGTGTGGGGACTCATTACTCATTCAGAAAACACCAGGGATTCATGTCAGGTCCTCAAATTTTTTTTTTTTTTCTCCCCAGATGAAGGGTTGGGCCACCTGTTTTCTGATCTATCCATATCCTTGCTCACACCTGGTTTTCTTTCACCCAGGCCTGTGAACAACTAGAATGCAGTTTCTTCTAACTCACTCTATTCTAGTGTCTCTGGTGGAAAAAAAAATGCAAAAGACTCCTTTTGAGATTCCCAAAGGTTTTTCCTACTAGTTATCACGAAGGGAGCATGTGTACCATCAGTGTTGGTTTGTTTGACATAGTCTTACGTACTTGAAATCCTCCTGCCTAAGCTTCCCAAATCCTGGGATTACAGTTGTGCACCATCAGGCCTGGCTGTGCCATCACTTTTGTTTAGCAATCACTAAGTAGAATGCTAACTTCATCACCGAATACCATCCTAAGTACTTTATAATTCGTAATTCATTGATTTTTTTTATAACACCTCTATCGGTAGACACTATCATTGCCCGTGTTACCAATGAAACAGGCAGAGAAGTTAAGAAACTTGAGAAAGAATTCCTTCGCTGGTAAGTAATAGATCTCATATTCAAAACCAGGAGTGTCTCCCTCCAATGGCCAGCCTGTCACCTGTACACTAATGATTCCCATTCAAAGAAAGTTAACAAAAGGTAACAATCATGGAAAGAAGGTCCACAGCCCACAGTCGAAAATATATACATTTTTAAATATATGTATATATTGGTGGTGGGGACTAAACCCAAGGCATGGCACATGCCAGGGAAGTGCCCTAGCACTAAACCACCCTCAGCCTAGAAGTTTGATTCTTTAGAGCATTTTAGCACTTGCAAACACTTCTTACATGGTTTGTGCTACCAAACTGTTGATTTCCTCTGCTTTGCAGTGCCTTACACATATTCTGCATGGTAGGGACTTTGGTGAAGGGATAGGGGTGCTCTGCCCAACTCTTCCCTGTTCGTTTGTTTGTTTTGAGACCCAGCCTCACTGTGTAGGTCAGGCTGACCTTGAACTCATTGTATAGCCCAGGCAGGCCTTGAACTCGTTGCAACCTTCCTGCCTCAGCCTTCCAAATGCAGGGATTACAGGTGTGCACCATGTTGGCCGACTTCCCACAGATCGCTCTATCATTTGTTTACAATTACTGCACCTGCAGCTCTTCTTTGACAACCTGCCCTGAGGCTATAAGAACAGCTTTCCCCTCCAGGACAAAGTTCTTGGTACTTTGCATGCATCCTCTGGGAGTGGCCCTTAGTGGATGACTAATGGGAAGAAACTCCCTTGCCTTAGGTTGAAACAGACTCATAGGCAATTTTCATCCCAGAGTCCCTTCACGATCAGACTGAACCCCAAATTCCTCTACTGGTCTGTCCTGGGAACCCTTTCTTAATAAATCACTTGAACACAACATGTGCTTGTCTCAGGATTTGATTCTGGGAAAACTAATCTAGCTAAAGCGTTTTTTTTTTTTTTTAAAGAATTATAATTTAAGGTTTAAAAGAAATAGCTGGGTATGGTGGTACATGCCTATAATCCCAGCACCTGGGAGGCTGAGACAGGAGGATCGCTGTGAGTTCAAGGACAACCTGGGCTAAAAAAATAAAAAGTGAGTTCAAGGCCAGCCTGAATTGAAGAGTGAGACTCTGTCTCAAAAAGACAATAAATAAATAAACAATAAATATTAAAAAGAATAAAAGAAATAGTTAATGTTGATTTCAATATAATATAATTGAGTCAGGAATGTTCCTCTTAATAGTCTAAAGAATTTAATGTTCACTTTAATATTTCATTTACATATTTTCATCTCTTTCTAGGGGTTAGTTATGCCCAGCCTTTATGCTACTCTTGCATTTCTTCGAAAGGTTTCTGCTGCTTTTCCTTTTGCTAGGGCTTAATTGGTAAGGACTGCCTTACACAGAGTTTAAAGAGTTGTGTTCCCACAAATCCCATATCATCTTTTAGAAAGCAGCAACTTTAATTTTTATTTGTCCTCAAACACACACAAACATGCACCCTCATGTAGGCGTTTGTGTGTACACACACATTGCGTGCATCTATACACGTATCACCACATAAATGTGCACTCATTGGTGTACACAGGTATGTACACGGATTAGGTGCACACACATTCCTGCATTAGTAGGATGCATTTTCTGGACCCAAGGGTGACGTTTAGTGGTAGAGCATTTGCTAAGCATGACAAGGTCCTGGGTTCAATCCCCAGTACCAACACAAACAAACAATGTCTTCTGCCACTCTGCGTAAGTCGTTTGTTGTGGAATTTCCTGATGATTTTTATTGTGTGGCTTCTCGGAAAATTACGAGGGAACTCTATTGGTGTCATTAATGTCAAGCATGGGATTGAACCAACTGACATACTTTTGAGTACAGTAAGTAAATTAGAAGCACTGAGAAAAATAGAAGGCAGGTAGCAACATTTTTGAAGGGCACATTTAAAACTCAACCAGCCCATTCAATCGTCCTGTTATCTAGAAGCTCCTTCTAAAAGTGTTTAATCCCCAATTAAACACTACTGGGTTCTGAGTTGTTCCTCTCTCCCTCTGCAGGTGGATTCCAGGTTCTTCTGCTCTCGAACAAAGAACTGAACAAAATGAGTGAAAAGCAATGGAAAAGTTTATTTGAAAAAGTGAAAGAATTTGAAAAAGTGAAGAATGAGGGAGAAACTGGCTCTGTAGAGAAAGGTTCAGCTGAGTAAAAGAGGAAAAAGCAAGATAAAAGAGAGACTGGGGAAAGCAGCATGGGTTATCATGAGGAAAGCCACACAGCAAGATCCTCTTGGTATCCGTGTCCTTTTATACTGCCTGAATTTCGAAGAAACTCGTGAGAACTACACATGGATTTTGAAAAGTGACGCTAGGACCCCCCACCTCAGGCTGACGTCATTAGGGGCCAGCCTATTGGAAACTTGCTCGAGTTCTCACAAGAAGTCCACATGCGGAGCTTTGAGAACCGTTCTACCCGTGGTCTCTTGTAATTAACAGGTCCTGCCTACTTCCCCTTCCAGCTTTGCCATGCCCTAACCTCCTGTTTCAATCCCGAAGGTTTTGCAATCATCTAAGGGGAAACACAAAATTACCCTTAATTAAATGTTTGCTATAGCTTTCATATTAATATTACGTCAAATTCATGACACAGATTCTGAACAAAGCAATATTTAACTATATTGTGTGTACATTTTAAAATGCATTAAAGGAGTGTAACTCAGTAGGAGAGCACTTGCCTAGCATGCACAAAAAATGAAGTGAAATGAAATAAAACAAAATGCATTGAAGCCTCTTGAGTATATTTATGTAATGGAGCATAATTTTACATTTTAAAAGATACAGAGTTTGTAGTTGCTGATCTGTTTTTGATGACACATTGTTGAACATGTCAAAAAAAATTAGTTTCATAGTCCTGAATCAAGATTGTTACTTCTAATCACAATAAAATTTATATGAGAAAATGTCATATCACCTTGTGACATTTTAGCATGATAGTTAAATGTGCAGGCTGAGAGTGCATTCACGTCTTGCTACTTGCTATAGTAGTGCTTACTAGAGTTATGACCATTCCTCCCTAAATCTCAGTCTCCTGACCTATAGAAAAGAGATAATAATAACTAATGTGCAAGCTTGCAGTAATAGTGCCTCTCGGGGTAAGTGTTTGGCAGCACAGAGCAAATGGGAAGATGCTGATAATACTGATGGTGGTGAAAATTTCTTACTCCTATTTTCTTTCCTTTTTTCAATCTCTTCCCCTTTATAAGACTCACACCCTTCCTCCTGCCATAGAGTATTTATTTCAATACTCTATTTTAGTAAATTGGGTAATGATCACTTTATACTGGACAGTGATGGGGTACTTAATCATGCTAATGATATAGTTCCATGCACTATAAAATTAGAGTGCCCTTCCTCCATCCCTCCCTTCCTTCTTTGCTTCCTACATAAGGTCTTATTATGTTGTCCAGACTGGTTTTGAACTCCTGAGCTCAAGGGATTCTCCTGCCATGGCCTCCTGAGAAGCTTGGAGTAAAGGCGTGCACCACTGTGTCAACTCCACTATTGTCTCTTTGCAAAGAAAAAAGACTCACCCATAGATAAATTAAGTAACTCTCTAGAAGTGTCCCAGTATTACATGTTAGCTCTGGATTCAAATCCAAATCCCCAGCCTTAAAACAATAAAAGGAGAACAAGCAAAGAATGAGGAAGAAATATGTACCAGTGGACACCCAAGTATTCCTCTACTATTGGGTAGCTCTAACTGTCTGAATGGAAGGGCAGGCCAGAGCTTCCTAGGTATCTGGTCCAAAATGACCATGCTACTTTTTTTTTTTTATTTTATTTAAATATTAAAAAAAAAAAAAAA
>PVJX010033600.1:0-19561 GCA_004027295.1 Dolichotis patagonum | reverse complement strand
TAACTATTAATTTTCATTTCCCACCACTTTCCAGTGTTTCCTAATTCCAGTCAAGTTGGAGGACTCATTGTCCCTATAATATTCTGTCCTCTCTACTGAGGAGTCAATATCTTAGACACTTGTAATCCATTTGTTGTGAGTGTGAGCACCCAGTGATTGGGATGCACTACTACTGATGATTTATGGCCAGTTTTTTTTTCAGAAATCTGTGGAAATGTCACTTGAAGACACTGCCATTTAGTGATTGAAATATATTCATAAGCTTCTTAGAATTGAGTTGTGTTCTTTGCTTTACTCTTACATTGGACTCACTTGAGACAAGTGGTGAAAAATAAGATTTTTACAGAGTCAGGTGAGCCTGTGTTGGAAACATGAGCTCTGGTGGTGAGCCGTAGCCCAGTTACACTGGAAGGCAGGTGTACTGACCACTGTTCTCCGAAGCTTTATGGGAAGGTGGTAAACACTAAAGTATTATGTTTTGTTGTGATGGATTTTCAGACAGTAAGGTTCTCAACACCTGGTGGGGTTTTGAGAAGAACATCAGCATTTTCCTAATGAAATCTTCTGTGAAGTCATGTATTCAAATAGAAGTGGTTTTATAAATTGGCATACTTTGTTTACTAGATCAACATAAAGGTACTTTTTAACAAAAAAGTCTATATTAATATTTCAGATGCACAAAGAAGTGAACACAGTGATTCCAAGCCAGAGCTATAGGGTTTTTGTCTCAGGTATTGAGAGCTGGGGTTTCTTCATTTGCATAAACAACCTGATAATTGATGCTAATGACTACTGACTAAAAATATTTTTAATATCACAAATAGCACTTGAAAAATTTGATATAAGTTCTTTAAAATTATTTTCCAGAGGAGTAAATAGGTTTAAAAATTAATAAAATAACACCAAAAATGTTTTTTCTAGATCTGAGTGTTAGGTTTTTTGGCACAATAAGAGAGAACAGATAAAATAAACATAGCCTTATTTCAAGGGCAAGGAGAGTCTAACAACCGTAGAAGGTATAACCATTTCTGACCTGAATGTGGAGTATGGGATATACTAGGGTGGCGCTTAGGGTGGGCATTGATGAGCATATGGGGCTGATTGGGACTTTTTTTGCGCCACTGGGAAAGGAAAAAGGAAGTTATCATAGGGGAAGGAGGAAGTGACCTCAAGGTAAACAACTTTTGGTTCCGCCTCCCACTGGTGTAATATCCTGTAACTTATTCTAGGGCAAAATCCTTTCACTGAGGATATTAGCAAATAATAACAAAAGGAACTCTGGAGCATGCTTCAGTTAGCAGTGTGGAAAAAATGTCTATTAGGAAAAAACTAATATCAGTTATATCAGTTATATCGTTTGGCTCAAAATCTATTCTTAGTTTCAATCTTTTCAAAGACTATAGTGATTTATTTTGTTTAATTTCTGTACTCAGGGGAGTTGCAATTTACTTAAGTCAATACTGTACATGGAAACTATTTTATTGATGGTAGTCGTATTCTTGTTTGAGACTAAGTAGCCCGAGGCAGTTATAAGCTCTACTGTTGAGTAATTCTTCTCTCTTAGAAATTTATTTTTAGGTTTTCTACTTCCGTAAATTGTTTATATTGCTTTTTACTAATGTTGAATTTAAATTTTAAATTAAATAATGCTGCTTTATTTTACATGCAATTCATGATTTTTCTGTAGTGATATATGAGTTTGCTAAAGAATGCATATTACTAGAGAAAAAGAGTTTGTTTAAACAAAAATATAAGTAGATAATAGAATATGTCATATACAGACATGGCCGTAAGTGTGTCATGTGAAGAACTGAGGTTTTGGAAACTCTTCATCATATTTCCCTCAAGACCAGGGTGAACTTTCTTTCTTCCAGAAAACCTTTCTTGACTTACTAAATACATATCGACTTCTTCTCTTATTTAGGATTTCAAATTTTTATCTTTTTGCTTAAATGGCCCCTGGTTTTACTCTACCAGTTAACTGACAAATACCTAACTTATGGTGTAGATCTGAATGCTAGTAGCACACCACCAGGTGTAGGGTGTTGGAGACAGTCTGCTATAGGTTTAGCACATAAGTCACGTATTGACCTTAGTGAACTTAAAAACAATGATAAAACAGATCCAGTCTGTTTTTTCTCATCATCATGTGTCAGTTATTCTGAACCTCAGTGATAAAATATTTGCTTTTAAAGAAACTCATAGTCTGTAGTTACTCCAAGTTTTGTTGCCGTAGTTATTAGTCTTTAGTAAAATATATGCATGCTTCAATGAAGCACAATTATTACTCATCCTTTAGTAAATACTGTATTATACGTTATATAACTGAACAATTCCTAGTGATATGGTTGACCTCTAATAGTTGTGGATTCAGCTGCATTTATTCATTTCAAGGATGATGCATTCATATTTATAACTTCAAGTTTGTGATAGTTTGGAACCATTGGCCGGTGTTTGTTTGGGGTCTGATTACGTCTCCATCCCTATGGTGCTATGTATTCATACATGCAAATAATTGATTTGAAGATTGCAGTGGTGGCTCAAGATATATGTCCACTTGGACTTTTTATGTTTAAAAATTTAAATCAGCAACTATAAACTGAGGACTGCAACAATTTTGTATAGCTACTGCAAATTTTAGTTTCTACACATGATATTTAACTGAATTTGAAAAATTTACATATATGTAAAATTACTTGCCTTAAAACTAAACATGAAAATAATGATTATTTTACATTATACTGTGGTCCTTGGCTTAAGAACCTTTTGTTTGCAAGCAGTTTGTTTTACATAATTAAGTGTTTTGCAAAATTGTGTTTTCATTTGAAAACTGCATCAGGTGACAAACACAACTGTGGTCCCCTTTTCCACATGAACACAATCATGGCTATCTTTTCCAAAGTCATACAGCAAATTAAGTTCTTGAACTGAGGTATCCCTTTACCTGATATTCTTGAAAGCAGTATTGACATACAGAAGAGGAATATATTTAAAATCATCTGAAGTATTTTTAAAAGTAAGACAGTATGACAGAAGAAAAAGTCTTATTGTATTTAATTTATACCTCTGCTTACAAAACAAAATGCAAAGATCTGCTTTGAATGTTAAATATTATAAACCTATAACTATTATATAATCCATCAAGATGACAGAAGTGCGTGTTTCAGCTACAGTTGATGGCACTAGCACTGAACAGAGTGAAGATATTAATGGTGGTCTAGGAAGCAGGCTGGCATATGTGCTGCACCATGTAAGGGTTAGCATGTGTCCTTAGGAAGTCTCTGGAGCGAGATTTATTGGAAGAGAATGTGAGTTGCTTATGAAACCAGACATTTGGTGATCTGCTGTTATATGACATGACAATACTAATAATTTGTTGCCTTATCTCCCAAAACCTGTCTTCTCTTAACCCCAGACCTGCTTTCCTATTACACAATCAACAACCATAAGCCCACTTGGGGAGCCATGTGTTTGGTACAAGGACAAGACCACAGAAGAGTTGAGCCCTGTGGGAAAGATCTCGTATGTTTCTCACTATTGGGCATCCTTTGCTTCTCTAATTTCCTTCAGTTGTTCCCATATGGACTTTATCATTAAATCTGATTATACAAACCATTTCATTAAATTTGACATCTGTTCACCACCTCTGAGTTGACTTTACTTCATTTTTATTGATTTGGAAACCTAAATACCTTGTTAATTAAATCACAGATACCATGGAGTAAGATTTTTCTTAATACTAGTTCTGCTACTCCCAGTCTGAATCACCTTAACTTGATTTTATAAATCTAACCCCATAAACAGATACAATTATAATGTGTCAGTAAAATCAAATTTTTCATAACAAAATTTTTGTCTTTTTTCATCTCATTTCCTGGCAAGAAAAACCAGTCCCAAACATTGCAGAGGCTTCATCAGAGCACGGATCACTGCCCAGTACTAGCGAAAGCTGTTAGGTGTCAGGCATGAGGGACATGAGAATCCAGTATGCCTGCAGAGTGAGAAACACAAAAATGTCTCTCCAGAATCTTTCTAGACTTTTCAAAGTAATAGTCTCTGGAATGCCGGCATGTGCTTAGATTGATGCTTTCCTTAATAAACTGATTTTGTTTCAGAACATTTCTCATCTTAAGTGTGTTTCTTCCTGCTGCTAGAAAATAGAAGTCTCAAGAAGAAATAAGAGTCATCTTGTAAAGAAATATCAAGCCAGGTAGCAATTATTGGTGAGGGGTGAAAGCTGTGATAGCATGAGAATACATCTTACTTTTAATTATTTGAAGCAATATGGATTGAGGGCTCCAGATGCTACGATTTGAGAATAGTCTTGGTTTTATGGTAAGGCCATTTTTCCACGCACAGCTTTCTGCTTCTAATAGTCACCTTTGGCTCAGGGACTCCCCAGGGGATTTCCTGAGTTTTCCTTTGTATTCATGGCAGGCAAAGACATTGCTACCTTTTCTCTCTCACTCTCATGTGGGATCCAACTCACATTGGAAGTCATAATCTGAAGGCTCCCCCAGCTAATACTGGCCTCTTCCTTATTTCCTTCTGTGTAGTTACTTTCCAGTTGATGTCCCTAGGGCCATGTTCTTCTTGGCATCCTTCTGGAAGACCCACACTAACGCAAAAGCATGGACTTAACATCAACCTGTGGACTATTACTTGCAATTAATCCAATGTAAATACACTGCAAATTTCTACAAAATTCAGCTCTAATAGATCTTTAAAACTCTCATTGTTTAAGAGGGAACTAAGCAACCAAGATCCTGAGAAGAAGGCTAGCAGAGAGACCTTGGGCCTTGAGAAACTATTAAGTGGTATTTTTAAAAGAGGATCCAGGTAAGCCTGAATTTTAGTCACAGAATCTCTCAATGAAACATACATATGCAGCAAATGGACTAATTGTGCCACTTTTTCAATTGTTATATTTACTTTTGGACATTTAAACATAATGATTAGCCTCCTAGTAAGCTTGACTGGGCTGAGCTGGACTGTACTGGGCTTGAGCATTCAATCTAACCTAAAAGCCGGATAGCTCTTCATATTCCTTATCTCAAATATAATCTCCAGAGTCTTGCTAATGTTAGCTAGACATGTAAGACAGAAGACAAAGGAGCAAGAGTAACTAAACCCATGTTTTGGAACTAAAAAGAGATTAAAATGGCAAACCTCTTCCCATGGAAGAATGGACCCTACTGTACTTAACTACTTTAACCATCAAAAGGAAAGCAGAAATGAAAGAGGGTACCCATGTTCACACTAACTCCACTCACTAGGGAATATGGAATTGGAGTCTTAGATACCATCCCAATCAATTACTGTTTCATCTTCTGGGGGGAAGAGAAAGAACGAGGATAGGAAAGAAAGGGAAAGATAATATTCTCCTTCCTCAGGGAGCATGCCTAGGTTCTGACTAAAATATACATTAATCAGCTAGGAGCATGTGTGTGTGTGTATGTGTGTGTGTACAGTGGTCTTATGGGACGTATTCTCTTCAGGGATTAAAAATTTAATTGGAATATGGGAAAAACATATATAGAGCAGTCAAGTAACAGTTTAGTACTCAGTTCTGAGGTTCTGACTAACAGGATGGAGGGGAACACTGTGAGATGGGCTGATTAAAGCAAGTCTCCAAGCAGATCCAGGCCAAACCTGTCCATGGAAGTTGCACTACTGTAAGGGTGGGTGCAGTGCTGCATGCTTACATTTGAAAGTGCAAGAAACTTGTGTCCAAATTCTGGTTCCACATATTGTGAGGTTTGACAGGTTCTTTGATCTTTCTAAGCTTCAGTTTCCTTAAATGTGCAGTAGAACTACAGTTCAACTCTCCTCACACAGTTAATGATGGAGTTAAGTCCTAGAAAACCCATTGTGAATTCAAAAAGTCTAGGTCAAGGTTCGTCAGTCAAGGGCCATGACAATTCTGTGTGAAGATTACATGAGAAAGTGCCCTGTGGTGGTGTTTGTCAGCAGGCTGTCAGTGGTTATTGGCCAGTTACAATGATAAATGGGGGGAGAGGCTATACCAGTTGAAAGGAACAGCAGCAGCCCTAGAGAAGTATGTGGGGCACTAGGGGAGACAGCTGGCCTGAGAGAGGAATACACTGTGCAAACTGTAGGGAATCAGACTGTAGGGAATCAGCCACAGGCTTGGGTGGTAGAAAACTGAAAAAGTTTTCCAGTAGCGTGAAGGTAGAAGATGAGTTTTTAAATAAATGCTTAGGAGTTGTAACATAAAAGAATTCAGCTGGACTTTTCTCATCAGAACTGAAAAATGCTGAATTCTCCCTCTTCGCACGATCTCATACATAGCATAGACAGCATGGAAGAAAAGACCGCATTTTTTAAAAATTTCAAACAATCAAGGGCACTATTACAGAGTCTTAGAGAATACCACAAGCAGTTTTTTGGGTATAGTGCCAATTGCTTGGAGAACTGTGTTATCATCCCATAGTTACAGTTATATTTGTATATAAGATATTTAAGGAAATTTAATGTAAAGTAGTGGAGTTTTATTGAAAAAATATTTCTTAAAAATTTACATTTTATATGTTAAAAATCAATCACAGCAAACTCAGATAAAAGGCACTTTGCCTCTAATTTGTATTTCAACCTAATTACAAAATGACTAATCCATTTACTGAGCTCTTTAATATTTGCCTATGTTTTCATCTTCTGCTTCCTGTACTTTCCAATACACATTCAAGCCTGTTTGGTTCTCGGACCTACACAGACATATTTTTTTAAAAATTTCGTTATACATAAAGTTAAATACCCCTGACTCCCTATATACCTTTTCTTTCATTGGTTTAATCTTGACCTTATCTAACTCTCAACATAGGTAGTCACCTGTTTTTATTTGGATACTTTTTGGTTTACCCTGGAAAATAGAAAGTATATAGGATGTAGCCCACTGAGATTTTAATCTCAGCAAAACTGACAGCAGAAGGAAAGACTCACATCTTGATTTAAATGGCCCTGTCAATAAGCATCCTAAGACTCATTCCACCCCAGGAACACAGGCAGTCAAATTGGCCAGTCCCGTGTTGTTTCGCCAAGCATTAGTCTTTTACTTCTTCTGGTTTGGGTCTAGTGGAGAGAATAAGAAATTCAGACTCTCATGATATCTCTACTTCTCAAAATATTCTGCCTGAGTTGAATTCTAAGTCAGTTTTCTGGCTCTAGAAATCTCTGTGACTAAAGCTGGGGATCAGATTTCTTTTCTGCCTATCCTATGCTATTTAACCAAGACAGTTCCATGAGTTTTCATTGCTTCTGAATGTTTATGCGTAGTGTAACAGAGACATCAGGTTTGACACAAATGTTGTATAACAAGTACTTTTAGGGACCTTCTAGAGCATGTGTCAGAATGGTTTAGGGGTAACCATGTAATAGCATGGCTCAATAATTTTCTTTGTAAGTGCCGTTGAGGAAAAAGCTTGCATGATGGAGCTCTGTCGTTGCTATGAGACGTGTATTATTTGGTCCAATTACTATTTTCAGGGCTTACTGTGGCTTCTCTTGCCAACACATAGACTTACAGAAGGCTTCATACATCCTTAGAAACCCCTACTAGGAAAAAGCCCCTATACCCAGAAGCAGCTATATGCTAGGAGAGATAAAGAAAACAGAAAAAGTAGATGGGCATAGAAAATAAAAATTAAAAAGGAGACAGAGATTCCTGTTATAGGAAAGGGTAGGGAAGGGCTGTTCAGTGATGACAGTCTTAACTTATTTGGTCTTCTAAATTGAACGGGCAAGATGATTTATGCCTTAGATTTTCCAGGAAAATTTTGTTTTCAAATCATGTTTCTTATTGTCAGGTCATGGATCTTAAATTGAGAATTAGAAAAATGACCACCAGAAGAAAAGTAATAAAAATAAATGCCTTCCAAATTATGTGGACCCTACAGACATATTTAACAATCAGCTTCTCATCCTGGCAGCATACTGAACATAACCTATTATTGAGAACAAGTGAGTTATATACAGTACAATAGACAGTATTAGCTCTGGTGATTGCTTCTCTGAATTAATTATGTCCAGGAGTGAGTTCTTGGAACTAACTTCTGCGGTATTCACATTTTTACCCCCTGCAGGGACTATCTGAACCTTATTTAGCTGCGATTTGTAAAATGCTTTTACTGGTGTAGAAGTTGGATCTTTATTAGGGCACTTAACTATAATCTAGTAGAGGCCATGTAAAAATTAGCACATTTTAAAAAATAAATTTACAAGAACAAATAATTGTGATAGAAAAATTTAAAACATAGGGAAGCACAAGAAGAAAATAAATATCATCACTAATACACTCAAAAATAATGACCACTAACATTTTGGATTTTCATTTTGTGTGTGTGTGACCTAGTCTCTTCTCCCTGTGTGTGTAGAGAGGGAGTGTACATATTTATGCATGTGCATCTGTGTGTGTCTGCATGTGCATTCTTCAGTGGCTAGAAATATTGAGATCACATCCTCTATAGTACTATTTTGCTTGCTGTTTTCCCACTTAACATTGTCATGTATTTATGTTCCTATCATTAACTTTGTCTTCCACAGCATATATTTAGTGTTGCATTTTATTTTAAGGACATGTTATAATTGATTGAGATAATTCTGTTACTTAATATTAGATAATTTCCAGATGTTTTGTTTAAAAAACACTGATATAAATATCCCTCCCAGTCCATCAGTTGAAGATCACAACTGTGATATTTTTCTTAGAAAATGTGCTTTTAAATTGGATTTTCTCAGTCAAAGGCATAGAGAATTTTAGGAACTTCTGATGTGTATTGTGCTTGTGGATTTTCTCCAGAAAGAGAGCTGAGCATCTACTGAATCTTTGCCAACACTCAATATTGACTACTGTATATTTTTACATCTGTAGTAGAGTCATACGGGTCCACACTGCAGAATTATAAAATAATAATAGCTTATACTATACATTGAGAACTTCCTAGAGCCCAGATCCTGTGCAGAGCAATTTAGCCTTAAATATTGTTATAGTTTAGATCAAGAATGGCCCCACCAACACCTCCACTCTGCATTTTTTGATGATAGTCATTCTTTCTGGAGTGAGATGGAATCTCGTTGCTTTAATTTACATTTCTCAAATGACCAATGATGTTGAACATTTTTTCATATATTTATTTGTCATTTGTATTTTTTTATCTGAGAAATGTGTATTCATCTCAGATGCTCATTTTTGGATTGGGTCTTTGAATTTGAGGGATCTGATTTTTTTCAATTCTTTTTTTTTTAATTTTAAAGAAAAAAAACCAATGGTACAAAATTTCACAATCAGATCACAGAAGAGTAACAATAGTACATTGTGCATTGTTATTTTCAAAGTAGTTGCTCCTATGGCAAGCAATAGGCATGAAAAATTGATCAAACAATATACACACACACCTTTCTTTTCAATGAATGAATATCACTTGTATAACTATCTTAACTGTTATATATATATATAATTTTGCATATATTTAATTTAAAATATATTGCAAATATAATTTCCTTTTTACTTCAATTCTTCATATGTTCTAGGTATAAGTTATTTGACTGAGTTATTTGACAACTTACTAATATTCAGAAATCAGTCTATAACAAATGTTGGAGGGGCTGTGAGACAAAAGGAATGCTTCTCCAATGTTGATGGGAGTGTGGATTTGTGCAACCACTGTGGAAATCAGTATGGAGATTCCTTGAAAAATTAACATTAGAGGTACCATTCAACCCAGCTATTCCCCTTCTGGATATCTCCCTGGAAGAATTAAAAACATCATACCACAGTGATATATGTGCACCCATGTTTACAGCAGGCCAACTGTTAATAGATAAATCTTGGAAACAGTTCAAATGCCCATTTACTGAGGAATGGACAAAAAAGATGTGGTGTTTTTATACAATGGAGTACACTCAATCATTAAGACTTTTATGGATAAATGGATACAACTCCAGACCAGACTCATAAATGAAATTAATCAGATACACATGTGTGAACATTGTATAGTCTCCCGGGTGTGAGAATATGAAAAAGTAAGTAAGGTCCAAACAGTACAGTAGATACTATGAAATGGGAAGAAATTGTTTAGAAGGAAAGAAGAATTAGTGTGGGGGGAAAAGGGGAAGAAGGAAAGGAAAAGGGAAAAAATACATGATAGTTTATATTATTTCATTGAAAAGAAAGGTTTGTGCTAATATTGTTTGGAGAATTTTTTTGCCCATATCTTGTACTCTGTATAACTACTTTGACTATAACAATACACAATATATTAATTATTGTTAATCTCCTATTTTTTTTTGTTTTTTCCAATAAAATAGAATGAGCCCCCCCAACCCTCATGTACTCAGAGGTAGGGCTTTTGGAATGCGGCACTATAATTGCTAGGTGCTAGAGTCTAGTCAGGAGAGGCAGATAAGTCAGGTCATAGCCTGGAAGGATGTATCTCTCTCCCTGGTTTAATGCCTTCTCTCTCTGCTTCCTAGCTTCCATGAGACAATTAGCTTTCCTCTGAAGATCCTTCCACCATGCCTTTCCTGTGTTGGAGCCAACTGACTACAGACTAAAAAACATGAGCTAAAATAAACCCTTCCTCCTTTAGGTTATAGATGTTAAATATGGTGTCCCAGCAACAATGAAAGTGACAGATTTTAGTACCAGACAGATTTTGGTACCTGAGAACTGGGGTCATTGCTGTGACTACTTGCCCATGAGGTTTACAAGCCTTTAGAACTGGTTAACATGAAGAGTTTGGGAGGTTTGGAGATGCCAACCAGGGAAGCCCTGGAACATAGCATTGGGCTGGTAAAACCTAACTCTGGGTAGATCCTAGTGGCCATGATTCTTAGATCTCCCTGCAGAGGAGTCTCTAAAACAGCTCTAGTTTATAAAGCTTCTGTAACAACTCATATCTCCTGTGACTTCTTGCAGTAGTCTTGGGTTATGAATTCATCTCAGCAATATACATCCCATAGCAGTATGGGTCTTGGTCCTTCAGTATTATGTGATCTGGGCTGGGGAAACTTTGGCCTCAGGGTGTTACATAACTTGACGTTACTGGTTTCCACAGGTTTAACATAGAAGCCTGGGGCTGGGCTACCCAAGGTATTATGTGTTTCCTAAAGATTAGTGCCTTGATCAACAATGAAACAGTGTTCATGGATAGGGCTTTTGGAAGGTGATTGGGTTGTGGGAACACAAAACTTATCAATGAACCAATCCATTGACGAGTTCATAGCTGAATGTGCCATTAGGAGGTGGGGCATGATTGGAGGTGAGTCAATGGGAGGTATGACCTGGAAAAGTATATTCTTATACCCAGCTCTTTCCATCTCTGCTTCTTTGCTGCCATAACTTGAGCAGATTTTTTAAACCATTTCTTTCTGCCATGGTTCTTCTGCTTTGGAACCAGTTGACCATGGACTGAAACCTCTGACCCTGTGAGCAAAAGTAAACTTTTCCCTTTTCCTTTAAATTGCATATGCCAGATATTTTTTTTTCTAGCCACAGAAAAGTTGACTAATACAGTGACTATAGGCCAGTAACCATGAAAGCAGTGTTTGGGTGTACCTAGTCCCATGGAGAAATTTGTGGGGATAGAATACTCTTTTTGGGTGTTCTTGTGTCTCCTTCTAAACAATACAGCGTATTTGGATCAAACCAGGGCTTGAACTGCCTACCAGTATTGAAACAGTGACAACACACTAATAATAGTCCTCTGGAAAATATGAAGCTAAGTATCATCCAATGCTGATGTACTAGAAGTGAATATAGGCTCAGAGAAAATAAGCAACCTACTGAAAATACTTGGAAAGAAGGCACAAACAAAGCCAGATTACAAGGCCTGAAATAAATATCTAATCTTTCAGGGCCAAACATTGTCACACATCAGGAAGTATCATGTGAAGCCATGACTTAATATAATATTCAAATTAAGGTGCCACCAAGAAACAAGCCCTCTGTGAGAATTGGTGTCATGCACGGGCTACAGAAGGGAGAGCCAGACACCAGCCTTTTCCCATGAGTCAGCACTATTTGTGGACTGCAGGGGAGGAAAACAAGAAGTCACCAAGAATCAAGCCCTCCCTGTGAATTGGCACCATGCATTGACCACTTTGGGGAGAGCCAGATGCCAGCCCCTTTTGGCATGCAGGCTGGGAAACAAGAAGAACCAAGCCCCACCATCAACCCTGGCCTTAAGCGACCAGCTGATCAAGTGAAACACAGGCTGCAATAATAGCTAATAATGTGGAATACAATTTAATGCTTGTAGTGTTTAGTATTTCACTGACTTTGCCTGTCTAAAGCCAGTGGTCTGATCATCTATTCAGAAGATGGCAATACACAATTTAGCATCTATGGGGGAGTCTCCTTCTGAGCTGGTGGCCATTGTTGATTCCCTATTGTCTTGTTTTGAAGTCCTGTATAATTTTCTTTGCTTTGTTGGGTTGGATTTTGTTCTGTTTTGTTTGGTTTGGTTTTTATTGTATCCAATGGAATGGGCAGCTATTTCAAAGAAAACAAGATATGTTATGGTAGCCATTTTGGATTTACTTTTATCTTATTTTGAAATCCTTTATTGAATTCATTGTTTTGTTTTTATTGGTTCTATTCTGTTCTGTTTTGTTTGATTTTTCCTATACCCAAAGGTATCTGCAGCTATTTTGAAGACAGCAGGAGGCATTATAGTAACCATTGTTGATCATTATCTTAGTTTAAAGTCCTGTGTCACTCACACTGTTTTGTTTTGTTTTGATTTGCTTTGTACTGTTTTGTTTTGCTTGGTTTTATTCTCTTTAAAATAAAGATTTAAAAAATTTAAAAATAAAATAAAGTGCCAGAAACTGACTAGGCAATATTCAGCATAAGAGGATTTGTAGAGAATTAAAAACAGATTTATGAAAGAAACTCAAAAATCTATAAAAACACTGAGAAATGTTTCAATTAATAGAAACTTAAAGTGGTGAAAGAAATTTTTAAAATCTATTTTTAGCTAAAATACATACTTGCAAAATTTAAAAGCATTAAAGGAAAGCATCAATATTACTATAGCTCAAACAGAAGAATTAGTGAACGCAGTGACAAGTTGTTTGGAAATACAGAGTTATAGGAGAAGAAGCAAAAAGGAAGAATGAAAAAATAAGACCTGTAAGAATATTGGGACAGTATTATGAGCTAATATTTTATTTATTTTGCTTCAAGAAGGATTCCTGAGTATGGCAAAGGAAGAAAAATTCTATTTGAAAAATATAACAGAAAAGTCCCCCCTCTGAAAACTCTAACCAAATGTAGAGAAGCAGATAAACATCCAGGTGCAAGAAGATCAAAAGTAGCCAGTCAAATGCATGTCAACCAAGGCTATCCCCAAATACATTATAATCAAGTTTTTGGAGGTAAAAGATAAAGAGGAAATTTTCAAGGGCTTAGGAGGAATTATCAAGGACATAAGAAGAAAGAAATATCACATAAGGGTGTGTTTTGACCAAGCAAATTTCTCAGCAGAAATGTTCCAGAAAAGGAGAATATGATGGTATTTTTACATTATTGAAAGAAAAAATAACTGCCAACCATGAATACTGTATTTACTAATGCTATCCTTTAGAAATGAAGGAGTGGTAAAGATATGCCTAGAAAAGCAGAAACATGGAGAATGTAGCTCCACCTGAACTACCTTGTAAGAAATTGTTCAAACCAAAAGAAAATATCATTAATAAGTAAGAATAAAACATGAAAAGATACAAAACTTAGTGACCAGACTAATTACACTGACAAATCCAAAATGCTCTAACATGTAAGTATGGTGCAAAACCCATACCATATTTTCATTTGAGGATATGAAGTTAAAGATTGCTGAATAACTTGCTAAACTTTCACAGTAAATAAAAATAAAACCAGAATTGTGTGATTTCAATACTTGAGTTTTTACTGAAAAAGAAATCAAATAAAACAAACAAACAAACAAACAAACAAAAACCAACCTATTTCTATAGTGGATATACCCTAGGACTTTGAGTTTGGACATACTACCTAAACTAAGTCATAGGCTGAGTTCACAGAAAGGGACTCTGGGACCGTTGAGAGGTGCATGTATGAGGATTATCATTATATTTTTAGTATATGTGGTTCCAAAGCAAGCACACATGTAGGAAGATTATTGAGAATATCCTCTGTAGTGGGGTTTGAGACAGAGAAGCAGGATGGGAGGCAGAAGTTAAACAGCAAAGCTATCTATTGATCCCACAGTGTATCCTGGGGCTGGAGTGGTCTTTAGAAATGTCCCGAGTTGAAGCAAGTAGGCTGAACTTCTGTAACCTCGTCATTGAATGTGTGCCACGGCAGACGATGATTAAGTCTGGCTAGGCCAGCTACCTTGCACAAAGGGGATTGCCATAGTTTCAGTTGTGAGCTATTGGGAGGGCAGCAGTCCCAGATTCTGGGAATGGAAGACCTACATTGAAGGGGGATCTGTGTAGCACAGCGTATCATCCTCTAATGTCTCCATAACAGCTCTTCAGGGAGACAATCTGCTGAATCAAGCCCAGGCCTCAATTCTGGCTTGTCTTCAGTCCCTTTAGGAAAAATCTGTCTTGCCAGTGACTTTTGACTCCTTTCTGAAGGCTACCATTCAATAGTCATAATCTGAAGCATATTCAGCTTTAGAATCCTGATGGTAGGTGTGGAGAAAAGAAACGAGATTAGGCAAAGGAGGCCAAGGAGACACTTCTCATTAGATGGCTAATGTCCCAAAGAGTCCTATCAGGGACAATCTGTGGTGTTGTGCCAATGTCAATCCTTTTCAGGAATTCCCTATATTTGTCTTCAGTCTATGTGATATTAATAAGCCTGACTCTCTCCCTAACCCTAAGAGTAAGCCCAGAACCAAGTAATCCCAACAACCGTGATTGGTTAAAACATAATTGGGTGACTTCTCCAGTGACAGTCAGTCCTGGGACTCTTGATGGAATTTTAAGGAGCGAGATCTTTTCTTGACCAGAAATGCTGAATATAGATGATGAGCTGCTGGTGGCATCTTTCCCTTTGCTTGATGAGAATTCACTTGGAAACACTGGGGGAAAAGGAGACAGAGATAAAGGCAGAGAAAGATCATGTATATGTGGAGGCAAGGCTTCAGCAACTGAATTCAGATAAGCCTGAGTTTATCCTTGCTTTTCCACCATTCCTCAGGCTTTTTAATTGCCCTAGCAAATAATTTCCTTCTTATCTTTCTTAGTACGATTTTATTCTAGTTATGACTTTCGTTTTTAAAACAGTTCTCATGAAAACAGATGTCGCTAAAGACCACAGATTTTAGAAGACAGCCCTTGTTGACCATCTGCTGTAATTGGGAGAATTCTAACCCACATGAACAACAGGGGGGCTGTCGTGAGGACCAGAGAAAAAGCAATGCTTACTTAGGGTCACACAAGTTTTGGGAGCATCCAGTGAGATAACATACTTGTTGGCAGATCCTCCACATGCAGAGAACGGGGCCAAATGTGTGCTGACCTTCCCTTAAAGATTCATTAAACAAATAACTCCAACATTGAGGGCTGGCTAGGTGACATGGACACCATAGTGTGATAAGAGGGATGCAAAATTAAACAGTCATGGGTTCTGGACTCAAGGGGGTTTTA
Source organism: Dolichotis patagonum (assembly GCA_004027295.1). NCBI lineage: Eukaryota > Metazoa > Chordata > Mammalia > Rodentia > Caviidae > Dolichotis > Dolichotis patagonum. The sequence goes on along the minus strand of PVJX010033600.1, from coordinate 3,925 downwards.
TGAAATTTTTCTTAAAGTTGATATATATGAGGTAGAAGTGACAAAATGTGAGTATTGCCGGAATGGAGGAAATGAAAGGGATGATGGCACTAAAGATGGCTTTAGCCACAATGATTAAGGTGAAAGGGAGTGGAAATGATCAACTGAATTCTAATTAGTTGAGGTGCATTCTAGTAGGAAAGGCTGGGAGCCAGGCACAGGTCTTTTTGTTTTGTTTACGGTGTTGAGACTCAAACTTAGGGCCTTGTGCTTGCAAAGCGAGTGCCCTAACAACTGAGCAACAAGCCAGCCCTCATGCACAGATTTTGTTTATTTAGTAAGGAATACCCCAAATAGATATTTATGAAGAGACCAGAATTAGAAAGGCAGTTTGTGCTAATGTCATAAACTATCCTGTGCTTCACTCTATATGTCTCAATAATGTCTATTAGTCCTGATTCATAATTCCTTATACATGTCTGGTTCTTTACCAAGTGCCATTTTAAATGAACACTTAATATGTCAAAGATCGTTTCCCTCAGTATATGCCTTCCTATTTATTAGACTATTCTTCATCTCCTCGTTTTCTTTACTCTTACTGAAAGCTAAAACTTGATAAGAAAGTGAAATAAAAAATAGAATATATGGCAAAACAAATTTAAATATTGCATTCATTTTGTCCATTTTCTAAATAGTCCGATTTCATCAGTGAATGGCCCCAATCTAGCCTAGAATAATGAAGGCAATTATCAGCTACTTTGTTGCATGAATAAGTACTACTTGTCCTTTGCCAATCATCTCATTATATATATGCTAGATTCTTCTATTTTCCTTCTTGTATCAGGATTGAGGCAAGCATCACAACCCAAGTGGCTGCACCGCTGACTAGAAGATTAAGAGACATGTGAGGAAAATAGACTCAGAGCTTGTAAATTATCCTTGAACTAGAACAACCCTGTTCTGATGAGAGAAGATGAGAATCACTTAACATTTTACAAACCTCTGTCCTCAGAAACACATTACCATGGTAACCTAGGGTTATAGGTCTCACAGCATCTATCAGTCCTCTTTCATTTTCATTATTCTCTTCATACACCATCTGACACTTTTTGGATGCCTATTATGTGTAGAGCATATCACAAACCTTGTCATTGGTACATAAGATTTAGATAAAATATAATCACCTTTTAAAATTAATAATATACCTCAAAAGTATAAATGTAATTTTATTCACATATCCAGATTCTGCTTATATCAGTATATATTTGAAATGAGACCCAATACACATCAGACTTCTTCCTGTTATGCCAGGCAGGGCGACTTTGGCCCATTCTATATGGATGCATCCAAAATACCAATGTATAGACACACATGGGCAGTTGATTATATGGCCAGCAAAAGCATTGTGGAGGAGAACCAAACCAAATTTAACCTTCCAACCAAGGATGTACTGTTCACCCAACAGCCACTCTGTTTGTGACTACAGAATTGGGAGAAATCCATAAATTTGGCTCATAAAGCTGGAAAAGGATAAGATAACATTTGGTGAATAATAACTATATTTTCAAAGAAATTTGCAGAATGCAGTACTGATCAGAAATTTTTTACCAGGAGTTCTAACTGTGAAAGTCTTACCAAATATTGACATCCAATGTTGAGAATTCACTATGCCAACCACTTGACCAAAAACTGCATAATAATGATCTAATTTAAACCCTCAAGCAATCCTATAATATAGTTTGTTTTTTCTTTTAAAAATGTATTATTATATGTTTGTAGTACCTAGTGATTACATACATCATGGAGAGTTGGGGCTTTATGATATATTTTCTGAGTGACCCCATTTTAAGAAAGGAAACTGAGGCATGGAGAGTTTAACTTGAGCATAGCTATGAGGTAGTAGAACCAAAACAGTCAGACCCATAGCTGTTCACTCATTAGCTCTGCTTTGCTGTCTCAGTGTGGTCAAATACCCTGTAAAAATCACTTAGCTTCTTTGCCTGGAAGAGAAAACTGTAGACTGCAGGGCCCATGCAGAGCTCTTCTAAATTGGGCGTTAAATTGTTCCTTGTGCTTTGCCGAATGTAAATGAGAGAATAATCTGGATGAACCATGTACTTGTATTGTTCATAGGAATGTGGAAAAGCATTTGTTCCCTTATATTCGCTTATCTAATACAAGGACTGAGACAATTCATTTCCAAGCACTTTTACAGATTAGTTTAGAGGCAACACACTTTAGTGATAAAGAGCCTAATCTCAGTCATCCTACCTGGGATAAGTAAAACTGTGTCTCTTAGAGCCACCTGCCTTGCCCTTGTGCACTTCATCTGCAAAACAAGGGTAATCATAGTTCCCACTTCATGGGGTTGTTGTGAAAATTAAAGCACTTAATAATATGCTGTGGATAGAACTTGCCCTCACTAATTATCAGCCATTAGGCTTATTGCTCAGTTCACTGTTTTCAAAAGCTAAGTGTAGTTCAAAAATCTCTTATCTGAAATTCTTGCAGCCAGGTGGTCTTTGGAATTCAGAGTTTGAGAAATTTTATAATGGAAATAAGGCATCTATATTGTATATATTCTATGATGTAACTTCATCAGTGAAGTCTGGGACAGCATACCATAATTGTTCATATAGTATCCAGGAATATCTCCACACATGAACTTTTACTCTAGCTGGGATAGGTAGAGGTGACAAGAGGCTTTCTGTCAAGTTTTGTGGTAAGTTTGCCTGAAACTACAAAAAACTAGACAAATAAACACATATGTGCAAAAGTAGATTCTTTAGAGAATTGTGCCTGGGGTCCTGGGTTTGATCTCAGCACTGTAACAAAACATTTCACAGGGTATCCAGTACCACTCCCTGCTTTCCATGTGCTCACTGGAATGAGTCCTAATTCCATGCTTCTAGATTCACCCATCCCTACTTACTCAGGGGCAGGAAGAACAACACTGTCAGTGCTCTGACCTGACTCTTTATCTTCATTCCCTTCCTTTGATGCATGGCATCCTAGGTTCCAGTCACCCTGATATCCCACCTGTCTATCCCTCTAACGTTCAGACCTATCACTCGTGCTGCCTGCTGAGACCATTGCTACAGACAATATCTGGATTCATTCTTACTTTCCTAAGTGGTTGCTTCATCCTGACTTGTTTTAGACGTGCTCCAAGGTCAGTATTCCCTCAGTGCTGCTCAGGTCCCAGTACTCTACCTTTCAGAAATCCCTGTTGCTTTCAGCAAGCTCTTACATTGCCAGCCATCACCTAACCACCTCTGAAGTTACTCTGTCTTTGCTTTCCAACTTCATTTTCCCTTTCTCTGCACGTAAAGACTCACTTTGTGCCACAGGTCCTGGGCAGCTGTCTCTCTGTTTGTGTGTGTGCACATTTTTTTTTTGGTTCCCCTTTCTCGTAGCCACCCTACTCATGCTTCAAGAATGAGGCCAAATTGGTTACTTTCTTGTGGGCTGTGTGATTGTTTTGGCAAGGAATGTTCCTCTCTCCAGTGATAGTAGTGCCTTTAATTATTGTTTCCTTTGTGCTCCAGCACCTCTTTACATCACGTAGCATTTGTGAAAAGGCTGTGGAGCAAAAGTATGACTAGGAATACAGACCTAGAACCAGATCTTGGAAGCAAATTATGCCTCTCACATTTGCAAATGGTGAGGGAGAGAGAGAGAGAGAAAGAGAGAGAGACAGAGACAGAGAGAGACAGAGAGAGACAGAGAGAGAATCTTTAGAAGCTCCAGTTTCCTCGTGGGAGAATTGAAATTTCTCTTATCTGATTGTGTTTAAAATACCCACTGCTTTGTCGTATGTTATGTAAACCATTTAGCCATTTAGCAGAGTGTCTGTGGTACAGGGAGCATGTGATGGGTGTTTGATGTTACTTTTGTCACCCTTATTATGGCATGTGTTCCCCAGTGGAGGAGACAGCTCTAGTTC
>PVJX010033599.1:0-19546 GCA_004027295.1 Dolichotis patagonum | reverse complement strand
CACTTTTCCTCTCTCCCATTTTCCTTTTACCTCCTGATCTCATTCCCTTTTTAGAAACATCATCACCCTGCTTCCTATTATTGATCTGTTAGTAATCCCTTAATTTAATATTAGACTTTCTCATTTGAGAAAAACTATGTGATACTAAAGCAGACGGTGAAGAGACAAAATACGAAATGGGAAACATAATTGCCAGCTCGCCCCCAGAAAGAGCTGTAAAAAATGTAAAAACTGGCTCTGAAGCAAGGCAAGCAGATCGCTGTAGCTGCTGGTTTCAAACAGGAGCCTAAAGAGAATTCTTTCTGTGGTCTGTAGGCCATTTCAGAACTTTGGAAATGGAATGGTCAATTCATCAGAAAGAAATAGCAGGTGAGTATGGCGGACTTTAGGGGGCCTGCAGGGGAGAGACCCTGTTGCCTCGGGACCTGCGCAGTGCAGTTGACTCAGGGTGCTGGGAGAACAAGGCACCCCCCCCTCTGGGAGCAGCTGAGAGTGTGGCAGACTTTAGGCGGCCTGAAGGAAAGAGACCCTGGCGCATCAGGACCTGTACTGTGTGGTTGACGTGGTTGACTCAGGGTGCCAGGAGAACAAGGAACTCCTCCCCTCTCTGGGGGCAGCTGAGAGTGTGGCCAACTTTCGACAGCCTGAAGGAGACCCTGGCGCATCGGGACCTGCACCATGTGGTTGACTCAGGGTGCCGGGAGAACAAGGAACTCTTCCCATCTCTGGGTGGTGACTGTGATCCTACCTGCATCTGGGCTGAGAATCAAACATCTCATGTCATTCTGTCCCCCATTCCATGTCCCCTCTACCTCTGCCCCACCCCCCCGCTTAGTAAGTGGGAGCCAGTGAACTACACATCTTGTGAAAAGATTGGCTATGTTACTTAATATGAGCTCTCCATATGCAAATATAAGGATAACCATTTGGAAGAAAACAAGAGACAATATGACAGATAGTGAAGATCTCTGGTTGTCTAGCTTTGAAATTTATGCTTTCTTATGTCCCATTCTGTTCTGTTTTGTTGTGTTTAATTTTACTCCCTTTTAAAATAAAATTTTTTTAAAAAATTTTTAAAAAATGTAAAAAAAAAATTAAACCATCCACAAAAAGTCTGTAAGTGAAATGCAGAGACTCTCCTCAGAAAAGTAGTACAAATGGAAAATAAATACTCAAAGAAATCTTCAACATTGCTGGCCATTACAAAAATGCACATTAAAACACCACTGTGATTTCATCTTAGTTCAGAAAGAATGGCTATTATCAAGAATCAAACAATACCAAGTACTGTGAGACTGCAAGGAAAAAGTAACATGTTTACATTATTGGTGGGAAAATAAACTAGTCCAACCACTGTGGAAATCAATATGGAGATGACTCAAAAAAGACTAAAACTTTAAATTCCATTTGACCCAGTTAGTCCTCTTCTAGGAATCTAAACACCACATTACAGTCACACATAAACACTCATGTTTACAGGAACACAACTCATAATAGCTAAATCTTACAAGAGAATTATATATTCATCAACAGATGAATGGATAAAAATGTATTATTGATCACAATGGAGTACTACTCTGCCATAAAAAAGATAGACGAGCCATTGTAAGAAACTGGATAAACCTGAGACCACAATACAAAGTGAAATAAATTAGATACACAACCTTAAACACAGAATGTGTCAATTTATGCTGTATTTGTGCGAGTCATTTATGTTCTGGCATGAACCTATTTATTAGTTTATTTTTCTTACTGGAAAATTTCCATTGCATTAAAATATGGCAATGAAGGTATCCATTCTACTTTTTATGGGCATTTCAGTTTCTGACAATTTTGCATTATTTTATGAAATTCTGTAATGAACTTAATCATATTATTCATTAGAGGCATTTGCCTGCAGTTCTGTTGGAAATATAGTCAGAAATGGAACCACTATGTCATAGACATAGATGGTTTCAATATTAGAAATAAACATCAGCTCTAGAAAAATAATATAGTAGTAGATGAGTGTACAGAAAGCTGTGTGCTCAACCCGTAGTACCAAAAAAAAAAAAAAAGTTGGAAGAAAACAACTTGACTAATGTATTTGGATTTTTGTCATTATATATTTAATAAGAATATGTAGTCTCAGTCTTTTTAATTGTTCACATTCTGGACTAAATTTTTCTATAATGTTAAATAGCATGTAATACTAAATTTTATAGAATGTGCTTTATTGTGGTATTATTTTTATTTTAACTAAATAAAACCTATCAAATTTTACTGATATTTATGACTATTTAGCTATCTTATTAATAAAGTGTCTCTCTCTTTTTTTTTTTTGGTACAGGGGATCAAACTCACAACCTTGGACCTTGTGCCCTTGCCAGGCAGGTGCTTATGCCACTGAGCTAAATCCCCAGCCCTAAAGTGCCTCTTTAAATCTACAGTACTGGTAATTTTTCATTTCAAATTCCGATTTTAATGATTTGTATGTCATGACCTAGTTTATGTATATGTATTCTGTTGCTTAAGGACTAATAAACTCCTGCTGGTCCACTTTATTTTACTTTTTAAAAAAAATTTATTTAAAGAGAAAAAGAAAAACAAACAAAACAAAACAGAATAAAGGATAGCAACAATACAGAATTCCAAGGAAAAAAGGAAAAGAACAAAAAAAAACACTAAGAAATCATTACTTGACAAATTATATACTGACATCTTGGAAATAGCTGTTCAAATTACAAAATTAAAAAATGCAAAGTAGACATTCAAACAGTGAGACTGTTAACAGTTCTGCTCCACAATCTGACAAAAACAGCAATATGGTCATCCATCTTATACAAACATACATGAAATTATATCAAAAGGGTAAAATTAAACAGAACAAAGCAGGTCACAGGAAAGCAATGTAAGAGACATAAATTTCTAAGCTAGATAATCAGAGATATTCACTCTCTGTCATATTGACTCTTGTTTCTTTCTTGTTTATAGTTGTCCATATTGTCACATACAGGGAATTCACATGAAACAAAATAGTATGGAATTGATCTGAGCAGGAAGAGGAGGGCATTTCAGGTCTTCAAGACCAGACAATAGGGAAGCCAAGAATGGCTGTCACAGTGTCTCTCATTCTCTTCAAAACAGCTGTCCATACCTTCATGTGTGTTGAAATTAAACAAAACAAAACAAAACAAGCTAAAATCACTTTGAACAAAAAATGATAGTATTGCTAGATTTCACTTCATGACATTATGGAATCAGCACTGGGTACCTTAGTGTCTCTTTTACTTCAAAGTGGTTCATTTCAACATGCATTATATAGTTGGTTCTTGTAAACTGTTTATAAGCTCTACACATGCACGAGTCTCTGCATGTATATCTATCCTTTCTGTATTAGAGGAAAAAACAAAACAAAGCAAGAAAAGACAAAACAATTCCTAGAAAAGCATGAAGCAAAAGTAATATATAACCACAATACAAGGTGATCTACAATGGTTACCATGGTGTCTCAGCAGAGTATAACAACATTAATAAAAATGAAGCATTGGAGACATTATAAGACTTCAAAAGCAAGTAATAATCAAACCAGAGTGGGTATCTCAGTTAATCTTGTTATCTTCAGTGTAGTTGCCTATACTCTTAGACTTGATACTATCAGTCATAACAGATTTAAATAAAATCAGTCAATACAAAATAGCAATCTAACAAACCAGATTCAAATAAACCAGTCATATTAGACAGTATAAATTATACAGGGCTTCAGATTAAGTTGATAGGAAATTAAGGATGATTACCATAATATGTCCTCTAATTTTTGGAATAGCTGACCATGTCCTCAAGTCTAGTATAAGTAGACAAACTGGAACAGCATGTAATCCCTCCAAGCAGAGTGATGAGAATAATGTAGATTTTAAATCTTGTTACCCAATTAACAATATCCTCTGCCTTCCCTTTTTAGACAATTCCTCCCCTTTCACTCCCAGGGGGTGCACTGCTTGTTTTGGGTCCCACTGTCTCCCTATATAGAGCATCTCAATTGACCCCTATCTCCTGATCTACTCTGCCTGTGTTTCTCTCTGTTAGTATTTCGAGGCCCTCTATACCAGAGATTACAGCCAATCTTCTCTGCCTCATTTCTGCTATTATATTTTTCTGCCATTGGTTTTCTGTTTTTCTCTTCCACTCCACTGTCTGCCCCATTCACTGAGGCCTCTCTGCCACTGTTCCCAAAATGCTCGTATTCTGTTTCTCTCTCTCTGTAATGTACTTTAGTACTTTCTGTAGGTTTGGATTGGTGGTCACAAATTCTGCCAGTTCCTCTTTGTCATGGAAGCATCTTTCTTCTCCATTAATTTCTAGAGAGAGTTTTGCAGGATACACCAATCTGGGCCAGAGGATGTTCTCTTTCAGGGCTTGAATTATTTCACTCCAAGCTCTTCTTGACTTGATGGTCTGTGTCGAGAAGTCTGCCATGATTTTGATGGGTTTTCCTTCCTAGGTGATCTGTTTCTTTTCTCTGATGGCTTTTAATATTCTGTTCTTATATTGAATTTCTGGGATCTTGATTATTATGTGTCTGGGTGTAGCTCTGTTTTGGGTGTAGCTCTGTTTTGGTTGTAGGTGGCTGGAGTTCTGTATGCTTCATACGTCTGCATATCATTTCCTTTTTCTATGTTTGGGAAATTTTCCTTAATAATTTCTGTGAATAGCCTTTGCAATTCTTCTGTTTTGACTGCTGCTTCTTCATTCACATGCTTTATTCTTGTTATATATCCTCTTGCTGTCCTCTAGCCTTTGTATTATTACTGCGTGCTCCCTTGTTATTTTTAAAAGACCTTCCCTTTCATGATCACACATTGCAAGCCTAAGTTCAATTTTTGATAGTCTATCTTTAGTTTCTTTCAAGGAGTTTTGCCAACGTTCTATGGAGTCTTTAGTTTCCTGGTAATCTCTTTGAATCTGCTTCATGAATTTTAGGTTTGCTTTATATTCTTCATGGAATGTTTCTCTTCTTTTGTGTTCCTCCATTCTTCTGTCTATGTCTTCTGGAGAGGTGCTTAGCCTTTCTTTTATTAATCTACTTATCTCTTGTTTAATTTGAGTTAATATTTCAGTTTTGATCTGGTTTACAAGGTCCCGAAGATATCTCTTTATGTCTGCTGATGCTGTGTTTGATGTTGCATGTTTGCTGCCCTCAATCTCTTTTGTATTTACCTCTCCTGGATCAATATTCTCAGGGTTGGGGGCTGGGGGCTTTTTCTTATTACTCTCTCTCATCATGTTTTTGGCTCCTTCCATACAAGTGTATAGTGTAATTCCCAGCCCCTTCTCTTGTTGGTTAGGGTTCTTCTGGAGCACGCAGGCTAGGGGCTTCTGCCTCCTGCATTCCTCTATCAGAGAGTGAAGTGCAAGCAAGGGTAGTGTACTCTGGCTCCTCCCCTCTGAGCCAGTCAACCTTTGTGGGCCTTCACTGCATCAGTGTGCACCACGCTTAGCAAATTAATTGATTTGTGTTGACCCATTATGTCCCACTGGGTCTCAGCCAGGTACGCAGCCCAGACCAAGAAGATCCCACCAATCTGCTCCTGGAGGGGAGTAACCAACTGAAGCCACTTACTTACAGAGTTAGGGCCATCCTGCCCAAATCCAACATGTGGTCCAGTTGGTTGCCCCTTTCCTGTGGGGAGGGTCTTATTCCCATCATTCACTGTGGGTTGATGCCGGTCCCTGAGAACTGCTGGGCTCCCCGACCTCTGACCTCAGCGCGGCTGCAGCACAAATTCACGGTGCCTCTGGGTGGGTCACATGTAGGGCCGGTTCCAGGCAAATAGCGCAGGGCTGTTCAGCTCTATGCTCGGGGCCACTCAAGCCAGTTGCATCGGCGCAAGTTCAGTTGCTCAAGTCAATCTCGGGTATGAATTCAGGCTTCTCCATGAGAGTGCTGTGCTCACCGATCATAGCTTCTCTTATGGTAGCCCCAGGACCTCGTATTTGAGTAGTTTTTTTGACTTCAGTTTCTTCCTGGGTTGAGAGGATCCATCTCCCTCTGTTTGGATCTCTCCAGGGTGTTCTATTCTTGCATTTGAGGTCTCTCTCTCAGAGAGGCTCCATATCCTGCTACCTATAGATCCACCATCTTTCCTGAACTCTTTATTTCACTTTTTACTAGAGTCACTTGATTAATAAAAGTTTTTAATTTTGATAAAGAACAATTAATCAATGTGCAGTTACACAATTTTATTTCCCCAGATATGTTTATTTAACTCACATTAGTGATGCTAGCCTTCTGAATTATTTGACAGGAGATTTGGTGTTTTTATTCTAACAACCTGATCAACAAATGGGATTGATTTTTGCATGTGGTATGAAATGAGTAAATAAAATTTTATATGAACACAGAATCATCCCCGAGGTGGCATTGAAAATATCAAGCCTGTTATAATAACACTGCCCCCAAAGACCAGGTTTTGTCAACTTTTTTGCAACACTAAATCCTTCATTACTCAAATGATCGAACATGAATTATTCAATTTCTAGCTTCTCTCCTCTCCATTTATCACTTTGTCAATTATGCTGCTCATTTTGAGAAGTCCCCTTAAAACCTTACGTACTCATAGGTAGGAGTTTGGGGAAGGAAGTGGATTGTGGATTAGCCCACTGGATTAGCCCACTGGTGGATTTATAGCTGGTGTGACATTAGAAGGTGAAGCCTGGGGGAAAACTGGTGGATCTCTGCAGGTGTGGCCTGGAAGGCTGCATCTATCCTTCCTCCTCCCTTGATGCCTCTCTGATTCCTGCCTGCCATACCATGGACTATTTCTCCTTCACTATGCCCCTCTGCCATGCCACTTTACCTTGGATCCAGCCACCTCTGGGCTGAAACCTCTACAAACTGTGAGCCAAAAGCGGCGTTTCCTCCTTTACCTTGCTGGTGTTGGATATTTTGCCCCGGCAATGAGAAAGTAGCTAAGAGATGGGTGTGGTGGTGCATGCCTGTAATCCTAGTGCTTGGGAGGTTGAAGCAGGAGTATTGTTGTGAACTCAAGGATAATTTGGACTACATAGTGAGTACAAGGCCAGCCTAGTACATAGCAAGACTCTGCATCAAAGAAACCAAAAATAATACCTCATGGAAAGTGAGGAAAAAGGAAGAGTAAAGAAAAAATATCCAAAATTCCTAAACACACTTAGGATAGCTAAGACGATTGTGCTACAAATTCTATAAGATCTTGGAACAAAATAGTTAACATTCATAGGATTGGGACAATTGTGCATATTATTGTGTGGTGATCTGAGGGACTCTTGAAGATCATTATGTAAAATAACAACCCTAGTTATGTTCCAACCACCTTGTTTTGAAGGCCTGTATTTTCAATGTTTTGGGCTCTTTGCTATTGTGATTTATTTGTCTTTTTTGTTTTGTGTTTTTCTAGGAATTTGTTTTATTTTGTTTTGTTTTTTCCTCTAATACAGAAAGGATAGGTATACATGTAGGGACTCATGCATGCGTAGAACTTCTAAACAGTTTATGATAATTGATTACATAATGCATGATGAAATGAACAGCTACTCTGAAGGAAAAGAGACACTGTGGTACCCAGTGCTAATTCCGTAATGTCAAGCTGTGAAATCCAGCAATACTATTATTCTTTGCTCAGGGTGATTTTAGTCTGTTTTGTTCTGTTTAATTTCAACATATATGAAGGTATGGACAGCTATTTTGAAGAGAACAAGAGACATTATGGTAGCCATTGTTGACTTCCGTATTGTCTGGTTTTGAAGGCCTAAAATGCCTTCATCATCCTGTCCTGATCAGTTTAATACTATTTTGTTTTATGTGAATTCATTATGTGTGAAGATATGGACAACTAATTAGAAGAAAACAAGAGAAAATATGATAGACAGTGATGATCTGTTGTCTTGCTTTGAAATCTGTGTCTCTTACATTGTTTTCTTCTGATCTGTTTTGTTGTTTTATCTTTAAAATAAAATTTATTATCTAAAATTTGTTGTCTTTAAAATGAAATTTAAAAAAATAATAAAAGAAACCAAAACAAACAATAAAATAAAAATAATAACAAAAATAGTCAACACATTGACTGTTGGGACAATAGACAGTCTTAATTAAAATTTACAATAAATTTCCTAACACCTCCTTCTTCTTTTTCAATTTTCTTTAACGTTGCCTAAACTATTCTTTGTTGTTTGTATTTCTGCATAAATTGTGGGGATAGATGGACAGAAAAATAATCCATAGCATAGAATATACAAATCAATTTGAATTTGAAAAACTAAATAATCAAAAAATATACATATGAGCAAGATTTACATATTTTTATCTTTTTTTGTGAGACAATGTCCCACTATGCAGTTCAGGCTGGCTTTGAGCTCACTTTGTAACCCGGGCTGGTCTGGAACTCATAACAACCCTTTTGCTTTGGCCTTTTGAGTGCTGAGGTTATAGGCATGCACCACCACCACCCAGTCATTTGTTTGTTTTTTGTTTGTTTGTTTGTTTGTTTTTTGTTCTTTGTTTTTTTGGGGGGTGTACTGAGGATAGAACCCATGACCTCGCGCTTGCCAGGCAGGCACTTGTGCTGTTAAGTTATATCCCCAGATCTTTTAAATTTATTAAATAACATGTTAAAGTGTTTAAAGATACAATACATAGAAATATAACATTGTTTCTTTTGAGATATTTAACATCATTTAAATAATATCTTCAAAATAATTTTGCACTTGTTTGTGTATAATCTACGCTTGCAGTAACATGGCCTATATCACAGTATTCTCTTAGTTTTTCACCTAAGTTTCTCTCACTTACCCCATTGAACAGAACCATTGGTAAAATGCCTACTAAAAATGGGCACTGTAGGCTTCCCTTTCACAGTCTTTCACTTAGAAAGAGTGGTTTGGCATCTTGATATTATGTATGTTTACTATAATCTATTATTTGTATTTCTGTATGTGCAATTTGTTAGGTTATATAATTTCCTCTTCTTCCTGCTCTATTAATTAAATATAACAAAGATAGTTACTAAATAGAATTAATTAAGACTTTTCAAAAGTGTTGGATTACTTCAATTATTTTTTATTAGTTATTAAGACAACTTTATATTTTTTTCAATTATCTTTAAGTTTTAAATTAATCTAGTTGAATTTTGGCTATTAAATCATTTTTTTATTTGTAAAGTCAAGGCCCACAAGCCAATGATCACCAGGAAGATATATGTTTTTTAACAGTTTTAAGTGTTTGATTCTTGCAACCAGCATTACCACACATCATAGAGAAATGCAAATGTCTGTAAAAGCTGATTTAAAAAAAAAAAAACTTACGGGCTTTAAATGTATCAAGCATTTTCAGAGTTGCTCAAAGAAACAAGATTTTCTTTTTTAGATGCTTTTAGGACATGGAAAAAATTTATTACTAGGGACAATAATATGTTTTATAGTTTAATACCTTGTATTTATGAAATGAGAGAAATGAAATGAGAATAAAGGTGTCACTGCTATGGAAGTGGCAAACACTCATTTAAGTCAGTAGAGTGAGGAGCTTAGTCATTGTGTGGCAGGCATAGTTCTCGTGGGTTTATGTCCTTCTGTGTTTCTCTTTTCCCTTGTGGACATGATAACGGATTTGTTTTTCTTAATTCATCATGGTAACAGAGGGTCCCGATCCAATGTTGAGACTGCGCAATCATCTATGTTTAACAGGAGGGAACCCAAACCTAGCTACTACTACCAGGATGGCCCAGAGAACACTAGACCCTCGGCAATGGTAGCAGGGAGGCTTCTGTACAGTCAAGGGTTTCTGCTGGCTATGTTGTTTTTCACTAAAATTAAGACCGAGTCTTTTTTATATTTATACTAGAGGTTGAATTGCAGAGTCTCTCCCTGAGCTGCACCCTTAGTTCTCCTAGTCACCAACAGTCCAAGCTGAGTTGAGGCTTGTGGTCCTCCTGTTACAGTTACCCAGAGCACTGGGATGACTGGCCTGTGTCACCACACGCAGCTTGTGACACCCTTTCTGTAACACCGGATTGCTTTGTTGATCTCATGTGTGATTTTTGCACATATGAATGACATGGGCCTATAGTTTTCAGAATATTCTGGTCAGATTTTATTATCATGTTTATGGGGACTTCTAAAATAAGTTCTGAACTTTTGATTTTCAGTTTTGTGGATTGATTCAGTATAAGTATTGTACATTGATGTGTTTATATCAAAATGCCCAAATTTATTTTAATTGCATTGCAAATATATCCTATATCTAACATAGTAAATTAAAAAGTAGAGATAAAATTTATTTCTTCAGTCTATTTTTTAAAATCTCTGCTATATCAATTTTTATTATGTAAATTCCATATATTTCATTCCAATTAGTATAGATTTTCCATGCATTTTGTCACAATTATAGCTGCTATTTTGCAACCCATAAATCTGGAAATACTCTATGATTTGTAAAATAGATAGTTTTATGGTATTTTATTCAGTCTGGCCACAAAACCTTATGACTCTGAAAAGGTACAAATAGAAAAATCTATAACACTTTAACACACTGATTTCGCTTCCTTTATATGTGTACTCTAGTGTGATTACTGCAATGTATTATAGTTATATTTTTAGTTCTCTGTGGAACCTTCATTTTGAGTTCTGTAATATCTGTACTAAGTTACATTGCCACCAAAAGTGAACAAAGATTTTCTTTTTCAGTATCTTCATGAATATTTGTTATGTTTGTGGTTTTTGTGATAGCTACTATATTTCAACTGGAGGAAAGTGATATTACAGTTTGAATTTAATTTTCTTGATAAATAATAATATTGAACAATATTTCATAGACCTACAATCATTTGAACTTTTTAGAGAATTACCTATTCAGGTTTTCCCTTGTTTTAAATTGGTATTTTTATGCTATTGAATAATATAACGTCCTTATACATACTGGATATCAGCCTCTTCTCAGCAAATATTTTCTCATATTCCGTAGGTTATCTCTTACTCTGTTGATTCTTTGCCTTACTGGGAAGAGGCATTTGGCTTTGTATAATCTCATTTGTTTGCTTTGCTTTTGCTGCCTATTTGAGCTTTTATTTAAAAAATCCTTGTCTAGTCTAATGTCCTAAAGGATTTCTAATATATTTTATTCTGGTAGTTTCATAGTTTTAAGCATTATATTCAAGTCTTCAATCTATATTGAATTGATTTTTGTATATACTAAGACATTGAGTTCTAGGTTCATTTTTCTGCTTGTAGATATTCAGTTTTCGAAGTATCATTTATTGAAAAGACGCCCTGTCCTCCAATGTACCCTCTCGTTCCTTTGTTGAACACTAGTTGGCAAAAGACTGACCTTTACCAACCCTATCTTGTAAAGGGTACTAGCTTGACTCTCCAAATCTGTTAGTACCATGACAAAAATATAAATGAGATTACGTTAATTTCCTGCCAACTCACTTTGCTTGAGAAAAAATCATTGTGTTGTTGTTGCCTTTTAGAGACAGGGTTTCACTATGCATTTCAGGCTGGCCTCTAACTCACAGCAATCCTCCTGCCTCAGCCTCCATAGTGCTAAGTTTACAAACATGCAGCACCACTCCTGGCTTATTTTCATTTTATCTGGAATAAAAATACTATTTGAGCTCAAAACCAAGATTTTAGGGTATTTACAAGGAAGACTAAGACACTACATATCTCAGCTAAATGCTCATCACAAGAAGCATTTGCTTTTGAAGTCAAGCTGGCATGTGTGCATGCATGTGTGTGTGTTAGGGGGTTGCTGCTACACATGATAACTTTAAAAAATACAAGGTCATTTGACAATTGTGACATACTAGAGTAAGGTGACACACTCAGGTGATTGTAAAACTGGCGAGGTCTTGGAGAAGTTGCCAAACCACAGCTCTGTCGCTTTGCTGGCTGTGATGTCCCATTATTATTATGGCACAGAATGAAAGGCAGACAGAGACTGCCTGGCACTACAAGAGCTCCTGGCACATTTCTAACAGCAGTTTGGGAATCAACAATTTTCTTGAAGCAAAAATTTGAATATAATTTAGACTTAATAAATGAAATGTAGTCGACTTAACTCAGGAATATAAAATCTAAAACTCTAAGATCTCTGTCAATCATAATGGCTGTTTCTTAGCATAACCTATAAAAGAAAGAGTTTTTAACACCAGCTAATTTGAATAAAATTTCTGAATAACATCACTATTACATTTTTAAACAATAGTACATTTTTTTCAAAATTATCAAGTTAGTAACATACAAGGTGTGATTTTAAAACTTTTTAAAACTATTTTTATAAATATATGACTCTTCAATAGTCTATTATTTTTCCTTATTTGGCCAACTGCAGTATTTAGTTAAATTTCACTGATGTATCTAGTATTCATATGTTAGTTAACATCAGCTATCAACACAGCAGTAGGAAATGCAAAGACACCTGTGGTGTTAAGGCTGCAAAATCAATGACGCAAGGCGTATATGCATTAAAACTTGTTCATTAATTCTTAAGGGCTGGACAGTTTCCTGAAGTTCCATTCAACCACTTTTTACTCATTGTGCATTAATTTAACAAAAATTTGTATTTAGTAGCAATTCACGGAACAGTGTCATAGAAAGTACATCGATAGACGGATAATGTGACAGCCAAGTGTTTAATAGTAAGGACAAGGAAAAAGTCTGAAAAACATCACTAAGGACACTTTACCAAAAGTGAGTTGTTACCAGAGGATTATTCAGAATAATGAAATTTTAAGACATGGTAAAGTGTTGATTTTAGCCATTAAAATTTTAAGTTATTATTAATAACTTTAAAGTGACCTATAAATACCAATGTATTTTTTGCAATTATTTTATTATACGTTTTTCTTAATGGGGATTGAACCCAGGGCCTTCTCACTAAGCTACATCTTCAGACCTTTATTGTATTATTATTTTTAATTTTGAGACAGGATCTCACTAAATATCTAAATTATCCAAGTGGGTTTTAAATTTTGTTACCTCAGACCTGCCCTTCCAGAATCCTGAGTGTACAAGGTCGTCGTTCCATGACATGAAATGTGCCATAATTTTGATAATGAAAATACCTAATTTCTTGGTTAAGTTTCACTTCCTTTCCATTGTGTGGATTATAGAAAAGAAGGTTTATTTTTTTGTCCGTAAAATTTTTATATATTTTCACTCATTTAAAAAAAATAAATTTAGGAAAATAAATTTAGGCAAATCCACGCAAAGCAGAAAAAAAAAACTGGAAATAATATCACACATAGGATTATGCATGTTAAATATTAAAACTTAGCTTTTTTTTTCCTAAAAGAGGAGGCGGGAGGGATGTGTGATTCTCAGCCTGTACACCGGCAGGCTCACAGCTGCTTACCGGGGAGGCAAGCTGGTTCCTTTGTTGTCCGTCTCCCAAGATGTTGAATTTTTAAAAACATCTTTGAGAGCTTAAAACTTAGCTTTATTTTTGATAAACCAAAGTGCTTCTCCATTGCTTAAAGTCTTGTGTTCATTCGCTATCATGTTAGTATTGTTGTTTTAAAGCTTAAAATTTCAGCCTCATAGAAAACTTTGTTTCAAATGTTTCCAGTGATTATTGATGTCGATTTTACTAAAGTTAGCCAGAAACTATGTCTCTGGTCACCTTGAAATTTTGCCTATGGTGAGAGCCCTATACTGTGCGAGTGTTTTAGAAAGAGATAATCAATATACATAAGAATAGCACTGTATTACCAAGAGACAGAAGAACCAAAGTAATTTAGGTTTCAGCACTACTCAAAATTACTGGCAATCCAAAATCTCTAGCAGGTTTTCTTTGGCTGGGACAGATAGGTTCGTGATAAAATGCCAACCCAAGTAGCTGAGTTCTTCTAAACAACTACATTGTATCATTGGGAGCCCTCTCTTAGAAAAAGAAATATCATTTCTTGTGTGGTTTGGGAAAAGGGTGAGTTTTTCAAAGGCAAGGAGAAAAAGAGCGAAGTTTTCACTCAGCCCTGAATGAAAGTAGCAGGAAAGAATTATAAAACACTGAAACATTTCCAGACTGATAATGGCATTCCTGCTGAGAGTGTAAGTTCCTGCAGTGTGCAAAGGAACTCTGAAGACTGTCTCACAGACAAGAAGATTGATTTTGTAATTCAACATCAGCACCACAAGCTGTCGGCATGTTTGTACTTGTTTCTTTAAAAAGCATTAGCAAGGCTATTACTGATTATTTCACCCCCGCATTTACATGTTTGTGTCCATCTATCTCTGGAGCTTGGCAAACTTATAATCCAATACTCACGTTTGGTGTGTAAGGTATCAGAGAGTCACACACACACACACACACACACACACACACGCAAATATATGATGGCACTGGAATGCTTGCAAGCTTCTAAGTTATGCACACAAAGAGAAAACCATGAAATACAGTTATCAAAATTTAGGAAATCAGAGTGGGCAGGTTTTTGCTGTAGAATAAAATACCGTTTTGGGCAATAGTCTTATATTTCAGCCTTTGTAATGAATTACAACTAATCACATGTGCCTAAAAATTGAATTGTGCATGTAAAGCATACAGTAAAAAGGTAAAAAAAATAAATAAATAATTTGGCTGTTTTTACAGTATAGCATTATTCACTTCTGTGTCAGTCATTAGGTCCTATCAGTACAGAGATTCCAAGGCTTGTTTCAACATAATTAACCAGGGTCCAAGGCTGAAGGTCACCAGAAACTAGTTTGACCAAAAAATGACCTTCAAAGAAATGTATCAGCAAAAACCAGAGAAAAATTCAAAAGAGAGTAATTAAATAGGAAAAAAGATATTTAAAATATTAAATCACTTCTCTTGCCTAAGTACAGACAATAAACACTTAGTTGTGCAGAATATAGCAATTTCCTTTGACTAGCATGATGCTTCGCACAGTATGACAGAATTATCATCAGGAACTGAAAATCAAACGTCCTGCGACCCACACTCTGCACCGACAGGGACAGGAGGGCTCAGTGCTGTGATCGTCCTTGACCATGAAGCTTAAAAGCTCTTGGAACTAGTTTGGAGGAAGAATTTAGGATGGTTTGGAGGTGTGAGCTAGAGAAGCCCTGGAGTGCTATTAGCAAAGCTTGATATGCTGATTAGAGCTTGGAAGAGCAGAACATTGATAGGAAGATGGACATTAAAGCCAGGCTCAGGGTGGTTTAGTGGGGAACAAGATCTCTAATGCTAGTTTGGTTGTAGGAGGTGTGTGTTACACCCTGGCAGAAGATTTGTTGACATTTTGCTCATATCTGGAGGCTTTGCTGGAGACTGAGGTTAGGTGCACTGGGTAATCTAATCTATTTGGAGAAAATCCAAAGCTGCCCAATATTCAAATATGACATGAGTACTTTTGGCTGCTTACAGCTAAATTTACAGTAAGAACTGGAGCAAAAGACAGAGCATAAAAATTTGAACAACTTAAATTTTAGCCCAGAAAAAAATCTCTACTTGTAAAGTTGGGGCCCAAACAAGTGTGAGTGCTGAAGAGATTAGCACCAATTTTTAAATCACTTATTTTATATACGTGCAGCAAGAAATATACCTTAAGGGCATCTCAGAAATCAGTAAGACTCTACCCCTTGTAGCTTCTGTGGTGTAAAGTGTAAACCTTTCACCTGAGGAGAAAATCCCTGACACCACTGCTTGTTATTAGTTTCCTGGGAAATCAGTTCCTCAGAATTTATTTCACTGTGTTATTCAGGTATACAGAGGTTGCTGAAGCCATGTATTAGAAGGACCCACCTGTGGTTCCCAGGGGCAGCAAGTGTGGGTGTCATCCAAGGTGCTGATTTCACTGTCATACAGAGTATAATACTTGTGGGATGAGGGAGGATTCCATTTAGATTCAACAGAAATCTTGAGAGTCCAGGTGAGATGCCCCTGAGAGGACAGTCCAGGAAGCTGTGAGAGTGAAGCTGAAAATGCAGTGCTGAACCTTCACGTTGGAAGTGTCAGAAATGTGGAAATTCAGCTGAGGAAATCCGCAAGCTGCATGTGGAGCCAGCCTAACAGAGAGGCTATGTGGGTTGTAACCAGCAAAGGCATAGGCGTGAGAACAAATCAGTCCTTCAGGGTCCACGTTTTTCATCACATGCCCCAAATACTAGGTACAGAGCCACAGGACTTTATATTTTCTCTGCTTGGTCTTAGTCTTACTTTGGTCCAATTCACTTCTATTCCTCTGTTGATCTCTTTTGTTTACCATGAGCCATTGTACCTTGAGATTATGTAACTTGTTTTTGATTTTTGCAGAGATTCACCACTAAGAGTTTACCTTGAGTCTCATTTTGACATGGATTTGAAAAAATGTTTGACACTTTAAAGAAGGGCTTGTTGAACTTCTTGTATGCAGAATATTTATATCATCTGAAGTAGAAGTAGGAGCATGTTGTTGTTTTTACTTGGAGACTAGGTACAGTAAAGAGATACATCTGTGTATGGTGGTGTGATGAGTGGGATAAGTTGGTTAGGATGGATTGTCAAAGTGATTAGTTTTGGAATCCACTCAGCAGACTGAACAAACACAGTATGCCTTTCTGCCATGATGTTTCTGACTTGGACCCAGCTGAAGGACCTCAATCCCCTTAAAACCGGAACTAAATTAAATCTTCTTTTATTTATGTTGTGGGTAGGTGTATTACATTCAGTGATTGGAAAGTTAACATATTCACTACCAAATTTATCAGACTCAAATTATTTCCTACAAACTAGACTTTCTCTTCTTCTATGATACTTATCAGGAAAATGCTCAATTCTGCTTGTATTCACTTATACTTCCTCTGTGCATCCATCATTTTGCTGGGTGAAAAGACTTCCCATTCTAATTTATGACAATATTTACTAATTTGGTAAGAAACTGTCAATCCAAAGAGAATATAATATTTCCTTGAACAAAATTTAAAGACGATCATTTAGCCTCATAAATTTTTCCTATCTTTCTATAGTGAACAAGATTTTTTCCAGCTCCTAAAGGCAACTAACTTAATCACATAATTATTTCTGCTTCTGTATTCTCAATATCTTGCTCCTCCTAGTTATTCTATTTTTGCCTTTTATCATCTGATTTTCTTTTAATACTATGTGCAGCAAATAATACTATGTGCAGTACTATGTGCAGTACATAATACTATGTACAGACTTTGCTGTATTATTTTTAATCTTATCCAGAGTGTGTTATCCTATCCTCCATCATGAAACAAATGAAAAAACATGCAAGTTCCTTCAATACTACATCCCTCCTCCTTCATATCCTTTGCTTATCATGTCAAAGTTCAACCTCCCTAAAAATATTTCCATAATCTTTGTTTTCTTTTCCACCTTGTGTCTCTTCTTGTTTCCACACTAAAAATTAAATCATATGTTAAATAGTTATGTTTTACAATACAGTATAAACAGAGAACACTTCCCACTGGGCCCAGTTCTCTAGTTTCTCAGTCCTGTTTTGTGTGGTTACCACTTATCAATTTGTCTTATTATTATTTTTACAGTTCCACTTGTTAGTTGCTTCTTTATTTGTCTTATTATTTTTCCATGTGTGAAAAGCTGTCATGGAGACATTACACACATCCGTGGATCAGTCCCTGCTTGGCAGCAAGTCACTAAGTATGTGACCTGGAAGAACGTATTTCCATCCCTGGTTTCTCCCTTCTTTCTGTGTTTCCTGGCTTCTATGATGTACACAGACTTTTCCACCATTCCTTTTCTGCCAGGGAGCTGGCCAACTATGGGCTGAAAAGAATTCAAATAAACCACTCCTTTTTTAAGCTGTTGGCCACTTTGTTCATCAATGGGAAAGTGACTAAAAGATGAAGAAACTAAGTTTCTTTGGTAGGTTTTAGATTGATATTTAAATTCAGTATATTGTTAAATTTTTAATGGGTGTACTATACATGGATGTAAAAGGACTACAGCTTTCTCCTTATTAACGACTATAAATAAAATGTATTTTCAAAAGAAAGGCTAGAAAGGCCCTAGATAATGGTAACAAACTTGCTGTGTTAATATACTCTTGACCTCAGCATAAGTATTGACTAATTCCCATGAAGTATATCTCAAAATGTTATTTTCCATATTTTTATATTTCTGATTTTTATAATTAGAAGCAGTAAGTCTTACTAGTAGCAGTTAGATTTACAATTTCAATCTAACCTGAAGACTACTAGAAACTGTGACCTGGAAATTACATTGTCAGCAAAGAGAAGAAATTTCTGAGGTTTCTAAAGTACTGAAACTTTAGAGTAGCAGATTCAAGTACAGACGCGGAACACTGGAGTTTACAGTGCTACCTCTTAGCTCCCAGGGGTCAATGCACTCATTCAAGACTTCCAGGGTCTGTGATAGACAAGGAAGGAAAGTTTGTTTCATGCAATCAGATTTTAATCCGAGTTCATTATATAGGATTCAATGAAGCAATTATGAAATACTAAATGTGGTCATTTGCTTTGAGTATGTTTTATATTTTTCAAATACTCTATTTTATGCATATGGGGAGTCATTTATCATTGTCCTTAACCTATCTTGAAACCTCAACTTAATAAGCTAGGTGTATTCACATTGCAATGGATTATCCTTTGCATGGCAAACTACTCTCCTCAACCTTTTAAAATCAGAAATACTCTGAGCTCTCCTTGCTTTCTAAAGGAAAGCAGGCTTTTTATAGAATCACTAAGAATCTATCTATGCATGTTTACGTTTTATGCATGTATTTTAGTGATATTTCGTAGAGTATATCTTCCAGAGTTGTGTGAGAAAAACTAAATAAGAAATATTTATTCCATGCAAAATTAATGTAAGCAGTCTTTCAAGCTCTGCATTGATAGTTTGCCTTGTTATAGATCAATCATGTTTCCATATATTTTTAGATCAACTTTTTTTTAGAAGATTTAATGAAAATCTATGTTTCTGACTCTTGGAAGTCGAAATTCATATTACTAATTCTCTTGAATGATTTTTTCAAAGTTCTTTTCTTTATACTTAATGTGCTGAAATTCCACTGTCTCTGTACCTTATACTGTAGGTCTTTTGAAAGTAGAAACTAAGCATACAGGTATTATTCTTGCTTATAAACCACAAAGAATTTCCATAAATTTTAATTTTTTACAAAATATTACACACAAAAGTCTGTAATTAGAAAATACTTCTCACATCCCTTAGGGTACTGATTTTCCAAAGACAATGATTATTTTAAAATAATCTCTCAAAGACTCTGAAAATTGCCTCATATATTGTATTTGTTTAGGAAAGGAAAAAAAGCAATATATATAATATAATACCTATCTATTTTTTCTCTTATAAATTATCTGATCACAATATGTTTTTATATTATAGACCAGAAGAGAAACTACTCATGGATTTAAGAAATGTTCCCAGCAACAATCTTGAAGAAATAAATAAGAGTTTCTGTTAATTTTAAATATGCAGTGATATTTGTAGAACACTGAGTATCAATTAGAGTTTTCCAACTTGTAAAGGAAGTTCTATTAAAGTAATTTTAATGAACAGTTATACAATTGGGAAATAATTATAATCTGA
>PVJX010033598.1:0-19556 GCA_004027295.1 Dolichotis patagonum | reverse complement strand
AACAAGTAATTTTTATTTATTTGGAGGATCCTTCATATTTTTTATCAGTACCAGAGATCAAACTCATGATCATGCACTTGCAAGGCGGGTGCTTATGCCACTGAGCTAAATCCCCAGCCCCAGGATCCTTCATATTTTAACTGTGACATCATGGCTATGTCTAAATTCTATGGAGAATTAAACTATTTTGTTTTAGCCATCAATTGTTGTGGTAGATCTAGGCACACATTCTAACCAAGTATCTGTGTGCTACTTTTCTAATGGTCCAAAAGCATTAAGCATCTAAAGCTGTTTAAATAGTGTTTTAACCTCCAACCCAGTGATCATTCCAGAACCTAGATGGAAATCTATCCATTAGCTCATTTCCCAAAGATTTTGGATGATGATTAGGTTTGAATATACACATGTGCAGCTAGTGAGGTGGAGCTAAGAGCTCATAGGCTATTTTGATTGCCATTTTACATCTGGCTCCAAGGGGTGAGAAGAGAGTGATAAGAGGAAGTATAAGAAACATAAGAGTAAAAGGAGGATAAGGAGAGAGAGGCGAAATCAGTGGAGTCACCTGAGTCCTCTCCTGGAAGGACAGTTCCTCTGAACATAGAAGAAGGTTCCCTTCTGCAAAATTTAGCTTTTATAATTTAGTCCATGACCTCTCTTGCCACTGTGTCCCTAAGGCCGAGGGCATGAAACCATAAAACAAAACTCTCTGAGTGCTGGGAGATCCCTGCTCCTGAATCTGGCATGAGGCTACTCCTGGAGGTTTCCTTGTGGGTGCAAATGGACACTTACAGGGCTTTGAACAGACTTGGCTAAGGTTTCCCCCTCTTAGGTAAAAGGGGGAAAAAGAAACATAAGCCCACAGTGGATTCCATAGAACTTTGAATTATTTAGTTTTTCTACTTCCAGTGATCCATTTGATGTTTTGTCTGTGCCTTCAATTATCTTTTGCTTATTTTCTCCTCCAGGGAAATTTGCTAACTCCAACTCACACAGAGTTCAGAGCCTTACACTATAAGCTTTTAAAATACTATTTTCCAATAAAATAAATCTGTGCTAGGCTGAGATAGTATCACTGTGAGCCATTTAATCAACACTTCAAATTACTGGAAAGGAAAAATAACAAATATCATCAACTATGTATGTTAACACATTCTCTGGGCACTGAAGATTGCTTATTTGGTTCTTGGACACCGTTTTTATAACATTAAAAAATAGAAATAATAAATATTTTCCTGATTGTGTCTATGTATTTCAGTAAGTCTTTAAATGAACATAACTATGTAGTTATTAATCAAAGCATACATATATGTGTGTGTGTGTGTGTGTGTGTGTGTGTGTGTGTTTTGGAAACAAAAACACTGTACTTCACTAATAATTGTACTTGCAAAAAATAGATATATTCAAATGAGAACAAAATTGAAACTTTTAGTTATGTTTTATTTAGATTTAGGAAGCTTTCTACTTGTATTTATCAATGTAACCAATATAATGATTGTTATACTAATTATTCATACAAATAACCAGGAACTATTGTGATTACATAGATTAGAGATTCAATTTCACAATTAGGCATTGCTCTAACATGTATAACAATAATCTTACAGTGCAAAACTGCTCCTCTTAAAAAATACCAAACCTATGTCTTCTTCATATTTATTTTATAGATAGAAATTGACAGAATGGAATTAATATCATGTACTTCATGGTGAATAAAAATGAGCCATGAATATCTCAGTTTAATAAGATCAATAAAAACATAAAAATCAACTAAAAAGTTATTTTCTTAAAAATATAGAATTGTCATAACCCATTAGAATTATATAGAAAAAAATTTATTTTTGTTACTTGTGATACTTCATGCCTAACAATGCAATATCAACTTTGCAGATTTAAATGAGTATTTTGGTAATGAAAACTGAAGCCCTTAAATATGTTTGAAATATGATTATACCTTTTATTAATTACACCATTTGTTACATGAAAATCATATTCCTTCGTTAGACTCAGATTTATCAGTTAACTGTTACTAGTAATTTAACTATAATTGTGAAGTGCCCAGAGAAAATGACCTTCTTTGCAAGGTTGTGATTACCTTTACATATTTACATTCAGAGAAAATGCAGTACATTTGATGAAATAAAATACAAAGAGAATTTAGAGATTTATTGGAATAATATATGGTGAAGAGATACTGAGTCTTCTCCAAAGACTTATTTCATGCAGTACCATGTGCATTTTATTTTTATATAATATACTGCACTTTTTATACCTCTGGCATAATACTAGTATTTAAAGAAAGATTAGTCTTAATTGTCAAAGATGGAATATGTATGATAGTGCAACACAGATTTGTGAGTTTTTAAATAACTGTGTGATTTGAAATAACTCTTGAAGTTTATGCAGCACTGAGTGATTTTCCTTGATTTGTTGCTTGAATTGATGTGGCATGGAGATAGAAAAGCTGGGCAGTAATTCAGGTTAAATTCAATCAAGTACCTGGATGAAACCCATGTGTACTGCAGTGACCCTCAGCATCCTGTATGTCCGATGGCTCTAAAAAGGATTATTTCCTCTAGACATGCTGATAGAATTAATAGGTTCATTTTTAATCATTTGTACAGCTTTTTATCTTGTTCTTATCATCAACATCTTTTCAATCCACTCCTATCATCCCAGATACCCAATAGTTTATCAGTGTGATTACCTTCATGATTTTTTGATTATTTAATTCAGATTCAAAGATATACAATCTTATTGGCCTAATTCGTCTTTCCATAATCAATCTGTAACACATCACTAGCCACATTAATGATTGGCTATTTTGAATTAGTTACTCCCAACACACTTGTTACACTGCTGGGCATCCTATGAGAGAGAAAGTCTTACTGAAATAATGATCTTTATATGAATAGGAATTGCTTACTCTGGTCACATGAAGGGTCAATGAATTAGCATGGATGTATAGATAATAGGAGTCACTTCACTCAAAATTAAAGAAATAACATATTCAGTCTCATAAGAAAATGGTCTCCAGCCCTACATACTCCATGGTGAAGTAATTTTATAGCCTTTGCTGTTTGTTTTCCTTAGCTGTACCAGAGAAACTGCAATATTAACCTGTATGCACTTTCCTCTAGATAGTGGGAAAATGTTTTATCATACTGAGACATTTTCTCATGTATAACCAGTGAACACAGAACTATATAACTCAAGCATTAATACTGTGAGAGAAATTTTCTTGGTGACTATGGATATAAGAAGACACTTGGAAAGGATTCAGCAGATACAAATTGAAAAACAGAAAATAAAACAAAAAAATGCAGATTTAAACTATCCTATCAATGATTACATCAAAAATTGGTAATGCAAATTCTCAAAAAGATTAGCAGGCTAGATTTAAAATTTAGCTTAAAAACAAAATCAGTTTGTATTTCATTTTCAGGGACTGTCTACCTGAGGATTAACCAATCATAGATCAAAAATATATAAAAGATTAGATCTCTACTGGGCTCATACAAACTCTTCTTTGATTCCTTCCCTAGACCATTTATACAACATTTATATTATATCAGCATTCTATGTAAATAATATACAGTTTAAAGTATACAGAAAGATTATATAAGTCATATGCAAATAGTATACCATTTTACATAAAGGGTTGAAGATTCATAGATTTATGTATTTTTAGGATATTGAAGAACCACTTAGCCATGGATACTGAGGGAAGACCGCATAGACTGTCTATGCAAACTCACTTCAAATGTAATTATACAACTAGATTAAAAACAGAAATAAAAAATGTCGAGTATGAAAACATTGACCAAAAAGAAGTTTGAG
The DNA here is from genome assembly GCA_004027295.1 of Dolichotis patagonum. NCBI lineage: Eukaryota > Metazoa > Chordata > Mammalia > Rodentia > Caviidae > Dolichotis > Dolichotis patagonum. Next base: position 15,719 of record PVJX010033598.1, on the reverse strand, counting down.
TGGATATACTGATATCATATGAAGTGCAACTATGAAAAAAGAAAACTCCCAAGAACAGAGAGGGACTTTCATAATGTGAGAGTCAATCTAATAGTATATGATAATCTCAAGTATGATATGCACCAAGAAAGACATCAGGGAAAATATGTGAATCAAATTGCCTGAAATAAGAAATTCAGTTATATTTTGTAACAATTTCAGAGTCAACAAATTTAAAAAAAAAGTAAGGATATAGAATTCAGTATTATCAACCAATAGGATTCATTGCATATTTATTAAACATCTCAGGAAAAACAGAGAATACTTTCTTTCAAGTATTCATGAAGCATATAGCAAATTATACCATATCTTGGTTAACTAAAACAAAACAAAACAAAACAAAACAAAACAAAGCAAAACAATGTAAATCTTAGCAAATTTAGAAGAGTTAAACTAATACTGTATTTCTGAAGACAGTAGAATAGCACAAGAAATCAATAAAAGTGTGGTGCAGAAAATTCTTCAAACATTTAGAAACTAAACAGACAATACACTTAAAATTCATTAAGAGTTTTAAAGCATATCTTGAGTAAAATGAAAAACTACAGGACCTGAAAATATAATGTGTCAAAATGTGTTGGGCACATAAAGCATTATGGCAAGTAAAATTTGTAGCACTAAATTCTTATTTTAAGTAAGAGAAAGAGTAAACAAAAATCCATGAGTTCAAAATTTAAGAAACTAAAAATGAAAAAAAGAAATATTAAGCAGTATAGATCAATAAAATTGAAAATTCTAAAACAATAGAAGTTAATGTAAAAGAATCCAATTTCTTTTGGAAAATATCAGTACAATGTATAAAAATCAACTATAACTGAAAAAGGACCAGATAAAGTCAAGAAATAAATTCTGACTACCAGGAGTTTTATAGAGACTATCACTGCAAACCTGATGACATAAAATGATTCATTTGAAAATTTTATCAACTCCACACATGTAAATTTGTCCAGTTCCTAGAAATATATGAACTGCAATAACTCTCTCAGTGTGAAACAGGTCTTCAAATTGTCTTGTATCTAATAAAGAAATTTAATTTCTATACATTAAGAATGTTTTCTTTTATGCAAATTATACTCAGTGGTACTATTTATAATAGATACTGCTTTCTGTTCTGATTTTAAAATTATCATATGATAAAATTAATCTTTTTGCTATATTATTAGCTCTGGGAATTTTTAAATATCTATAGATTATATAAACAGCAGAAAAATCAAGTTTTAGAGTAATAGCTCTATCATCTTATAGAAAACTTTCCAGCCAAGATTCTTCCTTTCTAGTCATTCCTTTATCCTTAACAACCACTAATCTTCCATTACTATCAAATTATTTACTTATTTATTTAGTGCATGGGTAGTTATAAGTACTGGGAATCGAATGCAGAGATTTTTCAATGAGATATATCCCCAACCCTTTGTTTTAAATTATGTAGCAAAATATCCCTAAGATGCTCAATTCCTCAGACTGGCTGGAACCCCTGAGCCTCCTGCCTTAGCTTCTTGAATAGTTCGGATTGTAGATCTGAGGCACCATCCACCCTACCATCAGTCACTGTGTATTTTTGCCTTTTAGAGAACATTGACCACGAGGCAGCTTCTATAAATCGGCCTAATGTTTTCAGTAGTCATCTCAGTTACTACCTGTGTCTACAATTTCTTTTAAGTCTGTTTATATAGTGATGCTTTGAAGGTCATTGGGTGTGCTTAGAGCTTTTAGACACATAAATAAATGTATTAATACAAATGTGTATGTTTTAGAATGAACAAAACTTTTCACTTCTCTGAAATAGAGCACCAAGGAATGAAATTGTTGGGTCAATGGTAAATGATTTTATAAATATGCTCCATAATTTTCTAGAGCAGCATATTTCCCATTCTCATCAGCAATGCATAAAAACCCTACTTACTCTTCTTCTCTTTCTGCATCTGGTGGATAATGTTGTCTATTTGCCCTGATAGTTGGTAGTGGCACCTCACTTGGTTTAAATTTGTATTTCTCTAACAGCTAATAATACTGAACATCTTCACATGTGATTATTACTATCTCAATGTCCTATTTGATGGAGTATCTGTTAAAGTCTTAATTAATTCTTTGTTGTCACAGTTGGGTTTTGGTTTTTTTGAGACAGAGTCTCCCTAGGTAGTCTGGGCTGACCTGGAACTCATGGTGATCCTCCTAAGTACTAGGATTAGGGTCTGTGTGCCACCACTCTTGGCCTTTAATTTTACTTTTTAATTGGATATTTTTTAATCTTGATATTGAATTTTGATAATTCTCTATATAGTATGTCACAAGTTGTACTTGAATATATGGTATTGCAAGTACTTTTTTCAATCCAAGGTTTGTGTTTTCTTTCTTTTGATCTATCTTTGAAAGAGCAGAAGCTTATAATTTTGATAAACTTTTGTCAGAATTTTTGCCATCCAACAGGCTGTTATTTTGTTTCTAAGAATCATAGCCCTAATTCTGGATCATGACAATTTTTTTCCTGACTTTATTTTAATATTTTTATAAACAATTTTCTCTTTACCTCTATTGTGTACTTTGAGTTGACCTTTGTATGAAGTGTAAGATTTAAAAAGCATCCATTGTCTATAGATGACCAATTGTTCCAGTACTATTTGATGTAGACTGTCTTTTTTCCATTTAATTGATTTTCCACCTTTTAAAATGTCAAATGCATTTATCTGTTATTGTCCATTTCTGTATTTCCTATTGTTTCTGTGATCGGTGCTTTCAATAATACCACTGTTCTAATTATTATGACTTTATAATAAATCTTAAAACAAACTTTCTAACCTTGATCTTCCTTTTGAAAATTATGGATACATTTTAGAAGCAGCTAAGTTAAACCATTTCAATGAGAAAATAACACTCTGTGACATAAAAGTTTCTGGGGAATAAAACATAAGTTTCAATTTATCTTTCTTTTAAAGACTAATACTGATGATATTCTTATTATATATTTCATGTATAAAGAGCCTATTTTTTAGAGAATTTTTTTTGGTACCAAGATCAAACTCAGCACTGCAAGCTTGCCATGCAGGCCCTTATGCCACTGAGCTAAATCCCCAGCTAAAGAGCCTATTTACATAATTGTATTCAAAAAATGATTAAATTAAAATTAATTGTTTTGAAAAACATATTCAACCTGTCAATTGAAATAATGCCTCTCATTGGTTCATATAAAAATGGCTTATTGATATCTACCCGCCTAGGACATGGGACTGCACCCCAGAAGTTCCTCCAGCCCCAGTTTACCATGCCCAGCTTCCACCTTTCAATTTAGGGAGCCAAGAACTCTTGGGGGAGCCCAGACTGATCCAGGAGCTGAGGGTTCAGGAGGTGATTCCCCACACACCCCGAGGAAGCTTTGGAACACTGCTCAAAGCAAAGAAATATAGAAAAATGACAAAAGGAAAGACAAAAAGGCAGGCTCAAATCTCCAACCCATCCAAAGAAAGCCCAGGAGCCAGGTACATAAGAGAAAATAGAAGCCATACACCTGAAATGACTGAAATAAAGAAGCAACTAGGGGAAGATATGGAGAAATTCAAATCAGAAATAATTGCCCAGGTAAAAGAAGAAATGATGAAAGTAGTGAAAGAAAGAGTGAACACATCTAGTGAAGACACAGCTAAAAAATTAGAGGAACAAAGCAAACAGATAGAATCCCTGAATGAACACTATAAGAAACAAACAGAATTCATAAAGAAGATTCAAAGAGATATACAGGAAATCAAAAATTCTATTGAAAGCTGCCAAAACTGCCTCAACAAAAGGGAGGATAAAATTTCAGACCTTGAAGATAAGATTGCAGCTAGTGAACAGGAAAGAAAAGATCCTTTAAAAATAAAGGAAATCAGGAAATTTTTAAATCTTTTTAAAAATAAAAAGAATCAGGAAATAACAATTCAACATCTGCAAAATGATGCAAACAAAAATAAATTAGATTAATAGGGATAAACAAAAAAGAAGGGAACAGCCCAAATAATATCAAGAGGCTATTTACAGAAGTAATAGCTAAAATCTTCCCAAACATGAGAATGGAAACTGACATTTGGATTAGTGAAGCATATAGAACTCCAAATAGCCATAACCAAAATAAAACTACACCCAGACACATAATAATCACCATCCCAGAAATCCAACATAAGAATAGAATACTAAAAACTGTTAGAGAGAGAAGAGAGATCACCTATAAAGGAAAACCTATCAGAATCACGGCAGACTTCTCAACACAAACAATGAAGTCAAGAAGAGCATGGGGTGAAGTATTTCAGAACCTAAAGGAAAACCATTTCCAATCCAGAATGATACACCCTGCAAAACTGTCCTTCAAAATGGATGGAGAAATAAGATACTTCCATGACAAAGAACAACTGAAAAACTTCATGAACACCAAACCAATCCTACAAAGAATACTGAAAGACATTCTAGATATACATAGAATAAAACCACCAAGCAAGGCAGACAATTAAACAGAATGGAAAGGTAAAGATACAACAGCAGAAAGATAACATGTCAACAACAAACCAATATATAACAGTTGCAATCATTAATATAAATGGCCGCAACTCACCAATCAAGAGAAACAGACTGGAGGAATGGATCGAGCAACAACATCCAACCATGTGCTGTCTACAAGAAACCCATCTAACCTAAAAGGACACTCATAGACTGAAAGTCAAGGGATGGAAAACAATACTTCATGCAACAGGAAACCATAAAAAAGTGGGAGTAGCTATTCTGTTTGCAGAAAATGTGACCTTCAAACCAAGAATGATCCAAAGAGATAAAGAAGGTCACTACATACTAGTTAGGGGAAAACCTCAAGAGGAAGAGATAATATTCTTAAATATATATACACCAAATTCCAGAGCACCCAGCTATACAAAGCAAATATTAACAGAAATGACAAATCAAATAAGCAATAACACAATTATAACAGGAGACTTTAACATGCCATTGACATAAAGGGACAGATCAACTAGACAGAAAATCAGCAAAGAAATAACAGAACTGAATAACTCCTGTGAACAAATGGACTTCATAGATGTATATAAGTGTTCCATCCAACAACATCAGAATATACATTCTTCTCAGCAGTACATGGGACATTCTCTAAAGTAGACCATATACTAGTTCACAGAACATATTTAAGTAAATACAAAAGAATTGAAATTATCTCATGCATGTTATTGGATCATAGTGCCATGAAATAAGAAATTAATGAGAAAAGCAACTGCAAAAAACATTACAAACACATGGAAACTGAGTAATACACTCTTGAGCAATTAGTGGGTCACAGAGGAAATTAAAGAAGAAATTAAACAATATCTGCAAGCAAAAAAAAAATTCAACCCAACTTATGGGATTTTGTGGGATGCAATGAAAGCATTCCTCAGAGGAAAATTTGCACTGAATTCCCACATCAGGAAGACAAAATGAACACAAATAAACAACCTGATGCTATGACTCAAACGTCTAGAAAAAGAAGATCAAGCCAAGTCCAAAGCCATAAGAAGGGAGGAAATGATAAGGATCAGAGCAGAAATTAATGCAATAGAGACTAAGAAGAAAATACAAAGAATCAATGAATCAAAGAGTTGGTTCTTTGAAAGAATAAATAAAATTGATAAGCCCCTAGCCAACCTTATTTAAAAAAGGAAAGTAAAAACTCAAATTCATGCAATGAGGAATGAAAAGGTGAAATTTCTACAGACTCTGTTCAAATACAGGAGATCATCAACACCTATTTCAAAAACCTCTTCTCTCATAGGTTTGATAACACAGAAGAAATAGACAGATTCCTAAATACGTATGAACTACCAAAGCTGGATCAGGAAGATGTGAAACTGCTGAATAACCCAATTTCTATTAATGAAGCTGAAAATGTAATTAAGTTCTTGCCAGCAAAGAAGAGCCCAGGCCCAGACGGATTCACTGTGGAATTCTACAAGAAATACAAAGAAGACTTAATTCCAACACTCCTCAAATTCTTCAATGAAATTGAAAGGGAAGCAATTTTCCTAAGTCATTCCTAGAAGCAAATATTACTCTAGTACCAAAACCTGAGAAAGACCCAACTAAAAAAGAGAACTATAGGTCTATCTCCCTCATGAACATACATGCAAAAATTCTAAATAAGATATTGGCAAACAGGATGCAGCAAATCATCAAGAAGATTATACACCACAACCAAATGGGATTCATCCCAGGAATTCAGGTATGGTTCAACATACATAAATCAATAAATGTAATCCACCATATCAATAGAGCCATAAGTAAGAACCACATGATCATCTCTATAGATGCAGAAAGAGCTTTTGATAAGGTACAACACTCATTCATGACAAGAACCTTAAGAGAATTTGAATAGATGGTCTTTACCTAAATATGATAAAGGTCATCTATGACATACTAACAGCCAGAATCATATTAAATGACCAAAAACTGAAAGCCTTTACCTTAAAATCAGGCACAAGAGAAGGATATCCCCTATCATCACTCCTATTCAACATAGTACTGGAAATACTAGCCAGAGCAATTAGACAAGAGAGAGAAATAAAAGGAGTAAAGATAGGAAAAGAGGAAGTTAAATTATCATTATTTGCAGATGACATGATACTTTACATAGACGATCCCCAAAACTCCATTGAAAGACTCCTAGATATAATAAATAATTTCAGAAATGTAGCTGGATACAAAGTCAGTACTCAAAAATCAGTAGCACTCCTATACAGTAACAACAAAAATACTGAGAGAGAAATAAGAGAAGCCACGCCCTTCACACTAGCATCCAAAAAAAATGAAATACTTAGGAATTAATCTCACAAAAGAAGCAAAAGAGCTATACAGGGAAAATTATAATACCCTGAAAAAGGAAATTGAAGAGGACCTCAGAAAATGGAAAGACATCATTTGTTCATGGATAGCAAGAACAAACATTGTGAAAATGGCCATTCTCCCAAAAGTACTATACAGATTCAATGCAATCCCAATCAAAATACCACTAGCATACCCCATAGATCTAGAGAAATCACTCCTAAAATTTATCTGGAACCAGAAGAGACTTAGAATAGCAAAGGCAATTCTAAGCAACAAAGGCAAGGCAGAAGGCATCACAATCCCTGACTTGAAATTATACTACAAAGCTACTGTAATAAAATCAACATGGTACAGGAATAAAAACAGACTTGAAGACCAATAGAATAGATTGGAAGATAGAACCACAACCACAAACTCACTCAACCGTCTTATCTTTGATAAAGGGGCTAAACATGCTCACTGGAAGAATGATAGTCTCTCTAACAAATGGTGCTAGAAAAATTTGCTATTCATATGCAAAAGACTAAAACTATACCCATGTCTATTACCATATACTAAACTGAAATCTAAATGTATCAAAAATCTAAACATTAAAACAGAAACACTAAGTCTGTTGGAAGATAAAGTAGGTAAAAAAATATTGAAGATATAAGGGTAGGTAAAGAATTCATGAACTAGAATCAAACCACACGGAAAATACGTCCCAGAATCAATAACTGGGACCACATCTTATTAAACAGTTTCTGCATGTCAAAAGAGATTTCCAGCAGAGTGAAAAGAAAACCCACAAATTGGGAAAAAATCTTGATGGATTGTCCCTTAGATAAAGGACTTCTGTCTAGACCTTATAAAGAATTAAAAAAAACCAGACCCTCGAAATTCAGACCCAATCCATAAATGGGCATCTGAAATGAATACACAGTTCTCAGATGAAGAAATACAAATGGCAAATAAATACATGAAAAAATGTTCATCATCATTAGTCATTAGAGTAATTCAAATTAAAACCACACTGAGATTCCATCTCACCCCAGAAATAATGGCCAGAATAAAAAAAAACAAAAACCAAAAACCAAAAAACAAACAAACAAAAAACTACCAATAACAAGTGCTGGAGAGGCTGTGGGGAAAAAGGAACTTTTCGGCACTGTTGGTGGGAGTGTCGACTGGTGCAACCACTGAGGAGGTCAGTCTGGAGATTCCTCAAAAATCTGGGTATGGAAGTCCCATTTGACCCAGCTATTCTACTTCTAGGCACATTACCAGAAGAACTGAAAACATCATACCACAGTGATATATGTGCACCCATGTTTATAGCAGCACAATTTTTAAGAGCCAGATCTTGGAACAACCTAAGTCCCCAACAACTGAGGAATGGATTAAAAAAAAATTTGTGGGATTTTTATACAATGGAATACTACTCAGCTATAAGGAATGGTCACATTGAAATTTTATAAATAAATGGGCACAACTTGAGACCATACTCATAAGCAAAATAAACCAAACTCACATGTATAAATATTATAAAGTCTCCCTAATATGAGAGTTTGTAAGAGTATATAAGATTTTATGGTAATCATGATTCCCCATTTTATTGCTTTGAAGCCTTTCAAAGTTTTCATTCATCAGTTGGAAAGGTTTTATTCTGTTTTGTTTGACTTTATTATGTGTGATGGTATGAGCAGCTGTTTTGAAGAAAATAAAACATTATTGCAGGCATTGCTGATTTAATATCATCACGCTTTGAAGTCCTACCATGCATCTATTCTTCTGTTTCCATCAGTTCTATCATGTTGTGTCTTATTGGGATTTCAATATATGTGATTGTATAAACAATTTTTTCATTGAAAATGAGATATTATAGCAGCCATTGATCATTCTCTGTTATTAGGTTCAGAAAGCCCTGTAATTCTTTCATTCTTTTGAATGGTGTTATACTATTTTGTTATGTTTGATATTATTGTATTTGAAACTATGCTCAACTATAGCAGAGAAAGAGATATTTTGATAGCTACTGTTAATGTCTGGTTGTCTTTTGTAAAGTGCTGTGTTGCTTATGTTTTTCTGTTCTGATCTGATTTTTTCTGCCCTCTTTTGTTTTATTTTCTTTAAAATTAAACAAAAAATGGCCTGTTACCCACCCATGTAAAAAACTGAGTTCACAGGCAACATATAATAACCCAAGAAAAGTGATTAGTTAGCTATATTAAAACGAGTACAGCTAAGTTAATAAAAGTTTGATCACATTCAGTAAATACCTTTGCCAGTAACATGGTTTAGGTTTCAGCACCTTCAGGGTGAATAACGCTATGTTTGAAACTCTGATATTCTGTGCATAGATACTTCTGTCCATCGGCCCCACAACCACCTTTCTGCTTATTAGATCTTGCATCTACATACATCGAAAACTGCAGATTCTGTTTTCCTGTTTCTGGTGCTTCAATTCTGGGTAATGGGATTAGAGGAAAAGCCCATTGATACATTTACAGGAAGAGTTTTCCTTCTAGAAGAACAGGAGGTACCTCTTTTTATCTCCCCAAATGTGGCCCTTACTCATGTCTTCTGTTGCAAGGAGTGAGTGATCTTGGAGATGCTTAGGACAACCAAGGGCAATGCTAGAAGCCTGTGTCACTGATTACTTGTGTACACTGCTGAGCCCAGCTCTGCTGCCAGAGGTTCCTTTTGAAATACTGAATTACCTTACCGTCTGAGTCACATTTGGCTGATCATCCATTATTTTCAGTCAAAGGCCTCTTAATAGATAAATCTCTATAAATGTGCAACCAAGAGGAACAATTTCATTATTTCTTCTTTGTTTCTCTTCTGGAGAAGCTCTGCTTCCTTAATAGCATCAGACATCTACTCAGTACCTTTCAAAAGGCCATGCAGTATAAACAGTGCTAGCCAAACATTCTGCCTGCCGTTATTAGAAAATATTGGACTTATGTGGGCTTCTACAGTTGAAATGTGCAATGAAAGGGGCATACTACTGTGCACGAATGGCTGCACCTGGGGTCACTGGAGCTCAGTCCTGCTCCTGGCTCGGTAATTGACTTCATTGGTTTGCCCAGCTGAAAGAAATGGCCATTGCGTTGGAAACACTATAAGTAAATTTTGTGAAAAATGCACCACACCAACTCAAGAGAGCATTCAGACTCCTCGCCGGAGCTCTGAGGATGTCCAGGAATAAGAACCGCATTTTTCATTGTGCCTAAATTAGACTACTTATTTCCACATAGCATGTGCTATGGATCCTTTGCAGATCTTTGCTTTTGTAAATCATAAAATCTTGAGCCTCTTGTAGTTTACTTGTGCCTCTGTCAGTGCTGACCTGTGGCAAACCTGGCCTGGTTTCCCACTTAGACAAGGACTAAAGGAAATTTCTGTTGCTGGCTTTGCATAAAAAATTCTTATTTCTTCATTTCTTTTTGGCATTAGTATAAAGCAGTAATTAAATTAAATCTCACATTTCCGTAAGGAACGAACGAAGACACTTGTGGAGACCACTGAACTTTTAAACCAAAAGAAAAAATGAAATCTATGTTTGCTATAAAATTGGCATTTTTATTCTTTTTGTAATACCCTGCAAATTTACACATATTCTTTGGTTATCATATAAACAGCTTCTATTCTTGATATCTAGGTCATCCTATCCCACTGCCCTGTAGGGACAATTTAGCGAAAAGAACAGCCACGGTTTAACTTCAGAGGATGTGACTTGTGCTCTCTTGTTGACCAGAACTCAACTGTAGTGATACACTGAAAGATTCTTACCTAATCTTGCATGTGTATTAAATAAATTATAAAAATGCATAAGAGCTGTAAATAAATAATAGAAAATACTAAAATATCTAAAAATATTGAGGCTAATAAAAAGTGGGAAAAGTGGACAGAATCACGGGGAGAACCTATTTGTGAGAGATCAAATGGTGGCCAATGGATTAAAATTTTTTTCTGTTATCTTCAATTATAAGATATTCAGTGTCATTAAGAAATATTTACTCAACTTTTTAATATTTTGATAGTGTGGATTAAAACTTTTATCAAAACATCACATTTTATTCCATAAATAAACACATGGTTATGCCATTTCTAAGCATACTAATTTTCAATGACATGGATTTCAAAGATAATATTTTCATATCATAATTAGATCACATTTTGATAACCCAGCTTTTATTAATAAGCACAAAATTTGTCACAATTACACCCCCACAAATATAGCACTCATTCTTTGTCTTCCACAGGGAAGGCTTCAAATCAAGACAAAACTAATAAATAAATGCTATTATATATTCTATCTGGTATATAAGGAAAAACCTGTCCTAAATCCTGGTACAAAAACAGTCCTTAATGAATGTTTATTGAAAACAAAGAAATGTATAGATGCAAGTATGTGCATGGAAAATTCTATGATTCCAGCAATGTTCAGGAAATGTTTATTAGAGGGAATGTGTCTAGAAAAAAACGTTAAGCAGAGAAGAGTAGAACATTAGAGTGTTACGAAGTCGTGACCAAGACTCAGAGAATTATCTTGCAGAGTTCTATCTATAGTTGGCAAAGATCCTATGCCAGAAAAGTGCCTGGAAATTTTGCAAGTGTTCTGAAGGCGTATTCTGATACTCTTTCTTTTTCCAAGATGAAAGTATTTATAGTCTGTTGCCCATGGAAACTTTCTTAGATACCAACAGTCTTACAGGGAATTCGCCTAATTAACTTGGAGAAAGCTATTTGTTCATTCATGAAACCATGCAATTTTGCATTGAAATACACTGCACTGAATATTTATTCAAAACTCTGTGTTACTAAATTTGTAAGTGTTTTAACTCAAAATGGTTTCCTTGGGAAAAAAAGAATCAAAATCACATAGAAGCTTGTTAGTAGTATAGATTATCAGGGTCAGCATTTAACAAGATTCTTAGATAGCTTGTACAAATTCGAACTAATAGGCTACGAACTTTGTGTCTAATGGATGTCAAAAAAAAGTTTTCTTAAGCTCTCTCTAGGACTTCTTAATCCAACAGGGGAAATAAAATACATATACAATTATACTGTCATACAAGTGCCCATATGTCAAGTGCCGATATAGGAATTAGTCAGCTTTATGCAGGCTGGCATGGACTCTGAAGACACACTAACTGTACATTTAAAAAAACTCTAGTGATTATTTTCTGTGTCAAAATAGAAATACTAGTTTTTTTCCTTTGTCAGTTTTCTATCACCTGTAAAGAAAGATTAATGACAATTACTTGGCAAAGTTGCTTAAGAATTAGGAATGACCCGTAAAAATGCTGAGCACAGTGCAGGTGCAAAATAAGCACTGATTAAATAATGATGGCCTGCGTAGAAATGTAAATGTTTACGGTCAGCAAGTAGATATGCTATTATAGATAAATTTTCATTGTAAGACTGTATTTTTCTGTATACTGTAGATAGAATTTCAAGGCGAGGGTTTAAGAGATACTCCTGGAAGGAGATGCTTAAACTTCCAGTCAGTATTTTCAGTGAGGGAAGCTATATTTCCTTCTGATAAGACACTGTGTGAGAGTCAAGGACTTTCGGTGCAGCAGCAGAACATCCATCATGCAATTAGACTCATGGCCAATGGAGACTGAGCATCAATTTAGACAGATCCCTCTGCAAATTCGATAGCACCGTCTAAATTAGACAAGTTGTTCAAGTGCATTACTAATTTTATTGTTTCAAAACATTTTTAAAACAAAATTCATTGGATAATAAGCAAGCTGCTTCTAAGAGTCTATCTATAATCACAATTAAATGGGTTGGCTTTTTTACTGCTGGCTTCTTTACAGTAAGATTTATAAACTTCATGAAATTCCAACATAGGTATTAACAATGAATGGACAAACACAAATAATGCACCCTAGAATTCCCTGAAATTTGTTAATAGAAGGAATTTTTTTCTTGATAAAACATAGAGAATGATACATTATGTATTGATTGATTCAAGAAAGTATAACAGAATAAAGCAATTTTGTTAAATTTACCTTGGGGATCAAAGTCAGCCTGAGAGGTAATATACCCTGCCTTCTTGTCACATGTCAACAGGATCTGCCAGCCCCCACTCCAAGAACTGAGAAAGATTCAGCGTCTAAATTGACCTGACAAGACAATGACTGATCCTAGTTCACTGTCCATAGGAAGTTTGGCTGAATTTCTAAATGAAAATGCTAAGTTAGTGATCATGTAGAATTATCCAAAGTATGAGAGGACGTAATAACAGGTGTCATGTGTTCAAAATTCTCCCTTCCTCTACAAGCATGGCATAATTAAAAAAAAAAAAGAAGTATTCAGAGAACAATAGAGAGCTGCAAGGAGACCAGGCAATAGGTGCATAAAAACAAATCTTAAGCTTCTTCACCTATGGGCTGGGGTTTATGAAGTTCCAGTCTGGCTAGGGTTTTGTTTTTATCAACTGTACTATTTTTTCTTTGTCTTTTCTTTGTTCCCTTTGAAACATCATAAGAAAAGTTTTTGTAAACCTATCTGGCTTTCAGCTAGTTACTCAAGCAAGTGTAGATTTTGCTGTGGGAGGTTTGGTGAAAGCAATAAAGCAGATATTTCCAAGGTGCATCTATGGGGCTATGGATGGGCTCGTAATATTAATGAGTGGTCTATCAATAATTTGTCAGGTTGGAAGTCAAAATTAATAAAGCAATTTACTCACAGTTATTTCACAAGTCTCATTATGTGTATAATTCACATTTCCACCAAGCTGGTCATTGTAATATACCTTAGAAATTTGCACCTGCTTTTTTAAAAATTGAGGATAACTTTTAGTAGTCACATAATTTTTGTTTATAGTTTGCTCTTTATCTCAAGTATTTCCTTATCTTCTGACTAATATTGCTTACACTTGCTATGTTGGCACTACCATTGTTTTTGTTACTTTGTATCCTAAATTATAAGAGGTCCATTACCTCAAAAGTGATATACTATGACTTAAATAAAAGTATAAAATATGATTGACTATAAAGTTTAATCTAAAAAATTAGCAATCAATTTTTGCTTAAATAGTGTCTATGTAGATAAGGTTGCATTTATAAATATTCAAAATAAAAGTAAATAAATATATATCTGAAATGCAGATTTTTTTGTAAAGTGAATGAATTTGCTCCTAATCCTCATCAACTTGTCCATTATAATTTTTGGATAAGTATCTTGAAGCCATAGATTCCCTATCTGATATTTTCAAATGGGGCACAATACCCTCCCTGTTGTGTCAATAGATTTTCCTGACCAAGTGCACAGTAAAGATGTCCAAGAGTATTTTGTTAGATACAGTCACTAAGGGAAGGGAAGATACCAAATTTATAAAAGAAGTAATTGAAATTGTATATGTATGGCAAAAATTAGTCAGTTGCTTATGTAATATCATATGAAACAGAAGGAAGATTAAATAGTGTCCTCATTATAAAAACCATTGCTAAATTCTTTATCAAATAACATTATTGGATGTCATATATTAAATGCTTTTATAAGAAATGTGAGTATTAACATGTTTGCTAACTTATATGTATTATATATAAGTTTGTATTTGGCTAAATTTATGTATCAAAGGAACCCACTCTTATTATCTACATAGTAAGCATCCTCTTACTATTGGTAAGCCTTTATGTAGACAAGCATTTTTATCGCAATCATGGTTGATGGAAGGATGACACCAGGAAGGATCCTGTGATATGAATAAAAGTTTACATCTGAGTGTTTGTGTATCCCTTGCTTGTTTCACTGAAAACAATTACACAACAATGTTTCCTGCTAGTTTTGTATTAAAGAAACCAATGCAAATTTCAATGACAGTCAGTAGCCTATCGTTTTCAGTACATTCTAGAGAAAGTGGCAGCAAGGAAGTTCCCCACCAAAATCACCTCGGTTAAGCATGCATAAGAAAATCAATAACAAAATAGAGAAGATCAAACAATCATGTAAATGATGGGTACAATAAAAATTTCTTAATGATACTCATAATGCTAGTAGAAAATCAAAGCACAATTATTAGTACATTGCTCCACTGGAACGTTTTAGAAATGAAAATGACTTCTTCAAGAGTTTTAACATATTATTTCTAAATGGAAATGTTATTCCAATACGTGAGCTCAGCAGCAGTCAAAAATGTAATAGATTGAAGCCTTTCAATGTTTTCATTCATCACTTGGAATGGTTTTATTCTGTTTTGTTTGACTTTATTATGCGTGATGGTATGAACATCTGTCTTGAAGAAAACAAAACATTATGGCAACCATTGCTATTTAATATCGTCTTGCTTTGAAGTCCTACCATGCTTCTATTCTATATTACCATTGGTTCTATCATGTTGTGTCTTATTGGGATTTGAATATATGTGATAGTATAAACAAATTTTTTATTGAAAATGAGATATTATAGTACCCATTGATCATTCTCTGTAATTTGGTTCAGAATGCCCTGTAATTCTTTCATTCTTTGAATGATTTTATACTATTTTGTTATGTTGGATATTATTGTATTTGAAACTATGCTCAACTATAGCAGAGAAAGAGATATTGTGATAGCTACTGTTAATGTCTTGTTGTCTTATTGTAAAGTGCTGTGTTGCCTATGTTGTTCTGTTCTGATCTGCTCTGTTCTGCCCTCTTCTGTTTTATTCTCTTTAAAATAAAAAAAAGGTACTAGAAATGTGTCAATTACCAAATACACATTTTTTCCAGAATGTTGATTGTTTTGCTTCATCTATAAATCACAACTACATGTTGATACACATATGATGCAGTCCTATCTGGAGCTAAAAGCAGTGAATATATATATATATATATATATATATATATATATATATATATATATATATATAT
>PVJX010033597.1:0-19564 GCA_004027295.1 Dolichotis patagonum | reverse complement strand
TGGTCAACCAGATTAAAGAATAAACTCTCTGAGAGGTACTGAGTACATCCTGTTGAAGATGAAAGTATCACTGTTAGGAACGAAGTCCAATGTGCTAGATATGCTGCAGTCACTTTGGACAAAGTGATTTTGATAAAAATTCTCCTGCTATTGCTTCCTGATGCTATTTGGAAACCTGCCACCAATATATAATAATTTGATACAGAAATCTAAAACTCTCTGGACATCCAGTTGACTGAAACCTTAACCTCAGCCATAAAATCTTTACCCGATACTCCCAGATCAGAGCCACATATGTTCCCACTGTTAGTTTTGTAAACACAATTCATAGACTGGCACTTGTACCCCTGAAACCAACTTGGGCTTTAGCATCTATGTCACTGACCCTGATCCCATGCAATATAGTGGGCACTCCCCATGTAAAGATATACAGATAGACTTCACAAAAATAAACTTTACAGGCTTTAAACATATCTGTTAGTGCTCATCTACATCTACTCAGGCTGACTTGAGATATTACAATAAAGATTTTTAAGGTCCTACTGTAAAAAATCATCCCTTAATATGGCCTACACTTGGTTATTGCCAATGACAACAGGCTTACATTTGTAGCAGATTCAACTAAATAAAAACTACATACAGCATACAGGCCACAAACTCAAAAAAGATAAAGAAATAAATCTTAACCCTATGTAAACAACTTTTAACTAGCTACATAAAAGTTCAGCTAAAAGAAAAGTTATACCTGTAGACATTCCTGCACACACATATAACTCAAGTGCATATTAACTACCTCTATAAATTTCAGAAATGCTGTTATAGATCCATTATTCCAGAGTTAAAGGAGCCCATCCAGCTAACTGATAAAGTTTACTTGGACAGTTCTGCTGAGACTCACTCTAAAACTTTCTTTGGTCACTACAGATGCCGACCAGTCCATGAACAACTGAAGCCTGAGAACAACATTCCCAGGATTGCTCCTTACCTCAATGCATTACTCCCCTTGAGTTTTGTGCCTTTTCAGGCTACTTACCCTGGTACTTCCTTTGCATTGGCTCTATGGATGATTGCATTAAGAGAGTAAAAATAACCAACAAAGCCCTTATAAATAATATAGATTTGATGAGCATCCAAAGCACATTGGACAATCTTCTAGATTAGATTAAATCCTTTACTCTCATATCAGAGTCAATTTAGATAAAAACCCTATAATAAGGGAAACAAACCACAAACTCCTTGGTGGGAATTCTATTGCTTCTAGTTGGGTCTGGTCTCAGAAGATTGCTTGTAACATGCCCAGCAAAAATTTTCTGGGGAAACCAAAAGGAGGAAAATGTAACAGAAGATGCCCCCCCAGCCAGTATATTTCAGTTTGTTAGTTGCCTAGATAATTACTCTGGTTATAGTTCCTATTACATTTATTTCTTAAAGGGGACTGGTCACTATGTTGCATAGCTATTGCTATGGTGCATATTGTAAGAACCAATCCCCAAATGACTAGCTACTTTTTGTCAGTACTTCTTGATTGCTTATCTCATATAAGCCCTAGAACTTCCTGCTTGCTTATGTCAGACCCACTATAGATCAGGGCCTGACATTTTGAGGAAATATTGATTTCCAGTCAGTTCCCATCCAATGTTAAGCAAATCTGCCTCCAAATCCTGGGTGTCATTTTGGTATTTCTGCTTGCCATTGCAAGAGGACTTCCAGAACTGCTTCAGGAAGTAACAAGAATGGGAGGATAAATATTTTAGACGTTAAGAGGTATATTTTGAAAACAATTAATGGCAATGTTCCTTACTGTAATAAATTTTAATATTTTAAATTTTGTATGTTTTGTCATCCCTTGTATGTTAGCTTCATTCTTCTGGTTATTCTTTTTTGCTACAGGAAGGTTTCCAGTGGCAACTTAGATTATATACTTCCTACACTTATGGCTGTGTCAGTTTGCCTTCTGCAAATCAAAAATCATGATGCAAGTTCACATGGAAGTGATTTATTGTAGGAATACTTGTGAAAGAAAAAAGAGAGGAAGCCAGAGGAGACAAGGCAGTCTTGATACCTATTTCTGTCTTAGTTTGTTTTGTGATACTATAACAACATACTACTTAGAATAGAAATTTATTTTCTCAGCTGGAGTGTTTGGGAACTTGAAGATCAAGATGTATGGTAAGGACTGCATACTCAGAAGAGTAGGAATACAACACCCTTATATTTCAATTGTAAAAAGAACAACAAAGTTGACTTCTGCATGAAATTTCTCTGATAAATCCCTTAGCCCCACTTGTGAGAAAGCATCCTTATGGCTTTGTTACCTCTTAAAATCCCTATTTCTTAATACTTTCACACTGGCATCAAATTTCACCACTTGAATTTCAGCAAGGACACATCCAAACTATAGGTCTTGTGACAGAAAAACTGGAAGAAACAGAATCAGATAAGAACAAACTTAGATTACACTACAGGACTGTATGTTCTTGTAACAATGATGGTGAATTCACAAGCCAATATTGGTCAATAGAGGAGACCAGCACCTTATAGGAATAACACTATGCCAATATGTTCATGGTGCCCAGTCACTGGTTTTACTAGAAAGGCAGAGTTATCCCATCCAGACAGGCAGCATCTGAGACCCTCAATCAAGTGATCTCAGCAAGTGATCAAAGCAGAATGTTTAATCAGTTACCACAACATTTAGTAAGACAGACAGTGATTTCCCATACATCGATCTTAAAGTGTGGAAGAACTTAACTGCAAGGTCTTGCACCACATTGATCATAATTAAAATCTGAACTGGTCACTTGGTAATAGGATAAAATTGTACTTAACCCAATGAGATCTACTATATGTGCCTAAAATGGAAAACATAAGTGTAATGTGATTCTTTCAGAAACAAGGAATGAGGAAAACTATTGGGAGAAAACAATCAATACTCAGTACATATCATAACAATCCTTTATCATTTGGTGATGTGGAAACTGCATATCTAAGTTCTTGAACAAATATTGCCACAAATCTTCACCATAATTTAGAATTTTCTGATGAATTTTCTAAGAAAGTGATAATACAGAAGGTGACATAAGATATTCTGGTGATTGAAATATATATATATATATATATATATATATATATATATATATATATATATATATATACATATAGACTTTGAGTCTGAAATCCTAGATTTGGGTTAAGCTATAAAACTTTGTAACTTTGGAAAATCATATTACCTCTCTTAGCCTCAGATTCATATTGGAAATGGGAATTAATTCTTACCACATAAATATCTTTAAAAAGTTTGATGTGTTAGTCAATTATAAAGCAATTTAAAAACTATGATATTTATTAATTCTAAGCAAAGCAAGCATAAACTAATAAGAGGGATATTGTGTTCTACAAATTGAAAGTATATTAGAATGCTGTGAGACACTGAGTTTGAGTTTCTGCAGATAAATGGAAATGTCTAAAGTAAAGAACAAGCCACAATACCCTTTCCATCTATAGGAGGGGTACGTAAACTTTTAAATTTCTGCATTAGCTCTCCAGTCCGATCATTCAATTTATTTTTAAATTTCTCACTTTTACAGAAAGGTTGTAGATAAAACAAAGACTTCATCATAGCTTCATGGATTCTGCATTTCTGTGATACATAGTAACTTCCACAAATTCCTGCCACTATAGTAACTATACACGAACTACAAAATTATGAAGGACAATACAATACTCAGAATTACAATACATTACAATACAATTACAATACAATACAATACAATACAATACTCTTCATAACTAACCTAGAATTTTTCAACAGAATGTTACTCTGGAGTTTTTCCTTTCAACGAAATCATTCTGAGAGTTGAATTTTTAGTTTTTTAATATTTGTTAACATTAGTCCTTAGATGAAGTGTTCTATATCATAGACATATTTCTTATTGAGTACTTACAGTAAATAACAATCACTTTTAGCCTTGTAGTTGTTACCCCTGACCCAACCTCTAGAAAGATAACATGTCAAATGTCCTACTCCAGTAATGAACATTTTATAAATAAATGATAGAAAAATAGTTTTTTAAATTCATTAAGGGTAGGAACATGCCAACCTTCTTTACAGAGGATGTGGGAAGGGCTTTTGCTTCTTTGAGATGGAATGTAAATGATTCTAGAGTCTCATCTTAATGTTTTGAAATGTAGATATATCTTTCTATGAGTTAGCTAAATCTCAGATATCCTCAGCTTTTAAACTCTAAAAGTATCTTCAACATCAGGGTAATCCATATGGAAATTAAGCTTGTATTAATCAGTTTTCCATTACTGTGACCAAGTAACTGATATAAATAGTTTAAAAGAGGAAAAGTTTATTTGACTCAGTATTTCAGAGATTTCAGTCTATGGTTTGTTTGCTCCAAAGCCAAATTGTTATGGTAGAAGGACATGGCAGAGGAAATCTGGTGACCACATGGCAGACAGGAAGCAGAATGGAAGAGCATGTAAAAGCCCCAGATTCAGACAGAAAGGGTCCATGGACAAACTCTTGTAATGAACACCATCTAGTACATCTTCATCATAACTCATTAATGCCATCAAATTAGAAATCTACCCACCAATTTACTAGTTTAACAAAGCCTTCATGATCCAATCACTTCCAAAATGCCCAGCTATGAAAACAGCAGCTTTAGGGGTGACATTTTAGGTACCAGCCACAAGAGACGTCAAGTGTTCCTCGCATGGGTCTTATAATACAAACTTAGTTTGGGCCCTAGCCATTTGCTCCTCTTGAGTCAGAGCAGCCAACAATACATGTGAAAAGATATCATAATTGTTATGGTATGTAAATAGTAAAATGTTCCTAGGGAAAGTGAGAGGAGATGTCACCTGTTTTTTAATATTATATATGTGTTTTGCCTACAAGGCTACAGATGTTTATGGGAGCAACAAGAAATTCAAGGAAGTTGTATTTTCTCACGTCTTTTATTTAAAATGTAAATTACCACACTCATAGCCACCCGCCAGAGAGGGGAGGAGCTCCTTGTTCTTCCAGCACCCCAGGTCAGTGCATGGTGCAGGTCCCAAGGTGCCAGGGTCTCTCTCCTGTAGGCTGCCATAAGTCTGCCACACGCACAGCCACCCTCCAGAGAGGGGAGGAGCTCCTTGTTCTTCTGGCACCCGGAGTCACTTCATGGTGCAGCTCCCGAGGCTTATTGAGGCCCACAGGAGAGAGAACCTAGTGCCTTGGGACCTGCACCATGCGATGATGACACGGGGTGCCAGGAGAACAAAGAGCTCCTCCCCTCTCTGGGGGGCAGCTGTGAGCCAGCCGGTATGCAGGCTGAGAATCAAACATCTCATGTCATCCTGTCCCCCATCCCGTGTGTCCACACCCCCTTAGCAAGTTGGAGCCAGTGAACTGGACATCTTGTGAAAAGATTGGCTATGTTATTTAGTATGAACTCTCCATATGCAAAGATATGGACAACCATTTGGAAGAAAACAAGAGACAGTATGACAGATAGTGAAGATCTCTGGTTGTCTCACTTTGAAATTTATGTTTTCTTATGTCCCGGTCTGTTCTGTTTTGTTGTGCTTAATTTTACCCTCTTTAGAATAAAATAAAATAAAATAAAATAAAATAAAATAAAATAAAATAAAATAAAATAATAAAATAAAATAAAATAAAATATAAAATAATAAAACTTGGCAAGGAAAAAAATAAGTAAAATGCAAATTACTTCTTCTATTCATTTTGTTCCTAAAGGTCCCAACTTTCTAGAATGTTTTCTGGAATATATTACATTTAGGTTAATGGCATAGAGATGATTTAATAAATATGAGTCAATGTGAGGCACATTGGTTTCATTACTTTAGTTCCTTGTTATTCACTGTGGAAAGACTTCTTAAGTCCTATAGTCCATTGATATTACTGGAATCATTAGGAAAACTGCCCTGTTCATTTTCACTGCCTAGAAATAACAACTTAAATTGATGATTTTTTTGTCATACAGATAGATTGGTTAGTAAAATGAGTCATGTTACTTGAATTAACTACATAAGTGCCCAGAGATTCTGAGCAACCTCAAACATTTTATAAAAATAACACACTTTTATCATAGCCCTGGTAAATGAGCACACTGCATTTTATCACACTCATAGGGATACATATTAATAAAGCACAATAATAAAAACAGTAATTACCATTACATGAAACTGTTTGTGAAGAGTATTTGGCACTATGGGATATCACACTAAGATCTGCCCAGAGATATTTTCTAGCCCTTGCAAATATTATTAGTCATCTAAGCTCCTTAAAGTATTTGAAAATCTAGTTTCACCCCAATAGAATGCAGTTCTATTCAGTTACACCTAAACACAACTTAACAAACATGAAAGTATATGTATAATTGAAGATGAATTTCACAGTTGAATGTGGTCTTTTTTTAAAGAATAGAATATATTTATTGAGAGAAATAAAGCTTTTGTCTGAAGAGAGACAGAAGGGGACCTGAGCGGGTTGCCCCGAATGTGGTCTTATGATTGACTTGCTGGGAATTTTTTTTATTACTTTTCAAATTTTGTGAATTCTATTGTTCCATGGTCCCAAGGAAGCAAATATAACACAGGATAGCAGACCTATCCAAACATTTCCAGCAGTGGAAAATCAGAAAGGTGTAGAAGCACTTGCTTTTACTAATCTGCCCCATGTTTCACAGTGATGAAGAAACAATGAGATTAAGTATTGAAAAACCTCATAGTAAATGTGAGCATTTCATTTTAAAGCCTCATACTCACTGAATAGACCATATTAGTGGAGTGTAAGTAATTAGCTTCACATTTAATACAACATGAGATGACTACTAATGATTATACCAAAATTAAAATCAGAGCATTTCACAGCCAAGATGAAAATCTGCCATGTATTCTCTTATAAGCATAAGGCAAATTAAGATGTTAATTCAAGTGACTGCCCAATGTGTAATGACACCATAAAGCTGGTGAAAGTTTTACTTACAACTTAACAATACATTTCCTCACATGAGTTAGAAACAAATGAGGCCTTTCGTTGTGTAATTTTTTTCAAAGTTGCTATGATTTCACAAAAGGCTTTTTTGGTTCCTTAAAGAATTTATTTCTCATATTTCAGCATAAATTTATTTTCTTACACTGAGTGTCAGTCTTTAAGGAAAGTAAAATTATTAAGGGCATTTTACATAAAGAGGCTAATTGGTAGACAATCATCTGTTGTGCTAGTAACATATACTAAGCATTAACGAAAACACACTTTCTTCTTTTTGGGTATGTTAAGATGGTGGTTGATCTTTGTCAATATTAGCTGGAAGAAAGACTGGCATTGACTTGCAGGCATTAATATTTTTGTTACATGCAGCTACTAATGCTAATGTACTATATAGTGGGGAGTTATTTTTCAGATTTGCAAAGTATCTTTAAGCCCTAGATCTGTCCTCATCACATAAAAGTTTTCAAACAATTTACTCATCTCTCTGTGTTATATATATTGTCATGGTTTATGTCAGTTGCCCCATTAAATCTCATGCAATCATGGACACAGCTAAAGCTATTGTTTATGACTGATTTGTTATCTAGTGCTTAGATTGGTGATGACAGTGCTATATCTGCTCAGGGTTGGAGCCAGCATACAGTGTAGAGGTGGGAAGAAGGCTTGTTTTTCTCTTTTGCTGTTTGAATTTGTTGTTTGCCATAGCTCACCATGCCACCCTGCTGCTTGTAGCCAACTGAGTATGGACTGAAACCTCCAAGCCATAAGAAATAAACATTACCTTCCCTATCATTGAGCATTAGGTATTTTGTCTCAACAATGAAAGATGAGGATCTTTGCAAATGGCTTGTGGGAAGAGTTTGGGAAGCTTTGGAGATGTCACCTGAAAGACTGATGCTGGAACAGCTTAGACTGTTCTGTAGAGGAGATTCTCATCAGAGCTCAGGAGGCTAGGAGGCTAATAGAAAGTCTGTCAGAAAAGAACAGGCTTCAGAGGTTTCTTCTGGGAAAAAGGACAGCATTGGTTGTTGGACTCCACATGATGTGTGCTATGGCTTGGCAGAAAGTTTGTCTTCATTTTTCTAGTGTCCAGAGACTTTGCCTGAGACTTAAATTAAGGGCAATGGACTGACTAATCTGGCAAAAGAAATGTCAATGCAGTTAAATGTTGAGGCCATGGTATGGCTATTGTTGGAGAACTTTTAGCCACATTCATGTTGTAAATCAAGAGTGAAGAGCCCAGCAGGATAATTCCAAACGCTGTGAGTATTCCCAGAAAGCGGTGTATTATAAAGATAGAGCTAAGACCTTGATTACTGAGAAGGAACAGAAAAATAAAAAATGACTGCCAGGGGGGCATCCTAGGAAGCAGAAGGTCTCCATCTTTTGCAGCTTCAAACCAGCAAAAGTGAAAGAGTTTGCTTTGAGGAGAAAGCCACAGAGCATCACATTCCAGAGTGGTGATGGAGGATGCAGGAGGTTCCAAAATGCCGTTGGCCATACCAGATTCTGTAATGGAGGTAAAATAGAGAAGCTTTTCCTCACAATCAGGTTCAGAGAGCTCAGTAACCCAGGCACTTGACCCCTACAGCCAAGAGAGAGGAAAGCCTGGCTTCAGCTGGCAATGGACTTTGGCAGCATCCATGTGGCACTGGTTTTAGGAGCAAGGGAAATGCATGAGTTGTGAGGTTATGGCAGCCTGTACCCTGATTTCAAAAGGCCTGGGAAGCCAAACAGTGTGCCCCTGAGAGGGCAATATGAAAAACTGTAAATGTGAAGCCAAAGTTGGTGTGGAGACCCCAGATGTTTGAAAAAGCCAGGAAAGTGGATCATCCAAGGAAAGCTGCAAGAATTGAGAAGAATAGGCTTAGGAGAGAAAGTGTGAGAAGTGAAACCTAAAAGGGCCGTGGGGGAGTCACTCAAGCCTTTTGGAACTTGAACCAGATTGCTTCAGATGCTGAAGCATGGCACTCCAGGACTTAATGTTTGCTTCACTGGAATTTGTACTTGCTTTGTGTCCAATGCTTTTATTCCCATTTGTAACTTTTGGAATGATAATGCTTATATTTTGCCAGTGTATGTTGGAAGTGTTTAACTTTGTTTCTGTTTGTACAGGGGCTTTCAGCTAAGAGTTTACCTTAAATCTTGGAGGAGACTTGGGATTGGACTTTTCAGCAATGCTGAAACTGTTAGGACATTGGCAATTCTTACAGGTGGACTAAATGTCTTTTGTATAAAGTATGCCCATAAGTCTTTGGGGGGCCAGGTGTGGAATGGCACAGTTTATGTCAGTTCCCCAACTCCAAGTCTCATGCAATCATGGATACAACTGAATCTAGCATTTGTGATTGGTTCATTATCTGGTGCTTGTATTGGTGGTGTGAGTGCTACACCAACTCAGGGGTGAAGCCAGCATAAAGTTTAACAGTGGGCAGAAGGCCTATTTTTCTCTTTTACTGTTTGTGCTTGCTGTTTACCAAGGCCTGCCATGCCACCCTGCTGCTTGGAGACAGCTAAGTATGGACTGATACCACTAACCTTTAAGAAATAAACTTTCCCTTCCCTCAGTTTGACTGTCAGATATTTTGTCTCAACAGTGAGAGAGAAAAGTGGCATATATATATATATATATATATATATATATATATATATATATATTAGAAATAGAAGCATAATTTTAATCTGAGCCTTTCTATTTTCCAGCTGAAGTGAAAAAATGTCAGAAGGATGATTGGTCCCTTTTGTTAAAAATCACACATCGTCAGATATTGTAGGTAAAAAAATGATAACATGAGATTCCATAAGTTCTAGCAACTAAATGTGTGGCTGCAATTTTAAACAGAGTCTTCTGTAAAAATTCCATCATAATAGATTACAATGTATGTGCCCTGTGTCTTCCAACAAAAACTCTATTCATTCTTTGAAATCTCAGTTGTATAACATGATGTACTCAAACTTTATGCAATGCACAGTCAACATTGGACCTATTTTTAAGTATTCCTTACATACCAACTATGCTATTTTCCTTTTTCTTTTATTTTTTATTAGCATATGTTTGCAGTACATAATGTTTAAATTCATTGTGGGCAATTGATACATATACATAATACAACGTAATTCATTTTTCTATACCCTTTCCCTATCCCTCCCTCCATCTCTTGAGCTCCTTCACATTTGAGAAATATCTGTCTTCCTATTTCTTATTATATATCTACCATTTTTCTCTTTTATAATTTGGGTTTCTCATATGACAAAAACCATAGAATATTCAAGCTTATAGTAAGTAATCACCTCATCTTAACACAATTTGCTTCTGATTCATTTGAGTACTCTTCTCTTTTTTTTAAATTTTATTTTAAAGAGAATAAAACAAAAGAGGTCAGTACAGAGCAGATCAGAACAGGACAACTTAGGCAACACAGTACTTTACATTAAGACAACCAAGCATCAACAATAGCTATAACAATATCTCTTACTCTGCTATAGTTGAGCATAGTTTCAAATACAATAATATCAAACATAACAAAATAGTATAAAGCCATGCATAGAGTGAAACAATTACAGGGCTTTCTGAACTGAATAACAGAAAATGATCAATGGGTACTATAATATCTCATTTTCAATAAAAAAAATTTGTTTAAACTATCACCCATATTCAAATCCCAATAAGACACAATGTGATAGATAGAACCAATGGTAGAAGAATACAAGCATGGTAGGACTTCTAAGAAGGATGATATTAAATCAGCAATAGCTGTCATAATGTTTTGTTTTCTTCAAAACAGCTGTTCATATAATCATGCATGATATAGTAAAAAAAAACAGAATAAAACCATTCTAACTGATGATTGAAAACATTGAAAGGCTTCAAAGCTATGAGATGTGGACTCATGCTTACCATAAAGTCTTATATACTCTTTTTTTTTAATTTTAAAGAGAATAAAACAAAAGGGGGCAGTACAGAGCAAATCAAAACAGGACAACATAGGCAACACAGTACTTCACATTAAGACAACTGGACATCAACAGTAGCTAACACCATATCTCTTACTCTCCTATAGTTGAGCATAGTTTCAAATACAATAATATCAAACATAACACAATAGTATAAAGCCATGCATAGAGTGAAAGAATGACGGGGCTTTCTGAACCGAATAACAGAAAATGATCAATGGGTACTATAATATCTGATTTCTGATAAAAAAATTTGTTTGAACTATCATACATATTCAAATTCCAATAAGACACAATGTGATAGATAGAACCAACAGTAGTAGAACAAAAAAAGCATGGTAGGACTTCTAAGAATGGTGATATTAAATCAACAAAAGCTGTCATAATGTTTTCTTCAAAACAGCTGTTCATATCATCACATATGATATAGTCAAACAAAACAGGATAAAACCATTCCAACTGATGATTGAAAACTTTGAAAGACTTCAAAGCTATGAGATGGGGACTCATGCTTACCATAAAGTCTTATATACTCTTATCAAATGTCATACTAGGGAGACTATATGGTATTTACACTTGTGAGTTTGGTTTATTTCGCTTAACAGAATGGTCTCAAGTCGTGTCCATTTATTTATAAATATCTCAATGTGATCATTCTTGATAGCTGAGTACTACTCCATTGTGTAAAAATGCCACAACTTTTTTATCCATTTCTCAGTTGATGGGCACTTAGGTTTCTTCCAAGATCTGGCTATTACAATTTGTGCTGCTATAAACATGAGTGCACATATATCACTGTGGTATGATGTTCTTCTGGGAATATGCCTAGAAGTGGAATAGCTGGGTCAAATGGGACTAACAAACTCAGCTTTTTGAGGAATCTCCAGACTGACTTCCACAGTGGTTGCACCAGTCAACACTCCCACCAACAGTGTAGAAGAGTTCCTTTTTCCCCACAGCCTCTCCAATGCTTGTTGTTGGTAGTGTTTTCTATCTTGGCCATTCTTTCTGGAGTGAGATGGAATCTCAGTGTGGTTTTAATTTGCATTTCTCTCATGACTAATGATGATGAACATTTTTTCATGTATTTATTTACTGTTCGTTTTTCTTCATCTGAGAACTGTGTATTCATTTCAGATGCCCATTTTTGCATTGGGTCTTTGAATTTCGAGGGTCTGATTTGTTTTAATACTTTATAAGTTCTAGACAGAAGTCCTTTGTCTGAGGGGCTATACATGAAGATTTTTTCCCAATTTGTGGGTTTTCTTTTCACTCTGCTGGAACCCTTTTATGACATGCAGAAACTCTTTAATAAGATGTGGTCCCAGTTATTGATTCTGGGAAGTAATTCCCATGTACTTTGGTTCTTGTTCATGAATTCTCTTCCTACACCTATATCTTTGAGGTTTTTACCTAATTTGTCTTCCAGCAGTTTTAGTGTTTCTGTTTTAATATTTAGATCTTTGATCCATTTAGATTTTAGTTTAGTGTATGGTGATAGACATGGGTCTAGTTTTAGTCTCCTGCATATGGACAGCCAATTTTTCCAGCACCATATGTTAAAGAGACTGTCATTCTTCCAGCGAGCATGTTTGGCCCCTTTATCAAAGATAAGGTGGTTGAGTGAGTGTGCGGTTGTGGTTGTATCTTCCAATCTATTCCACTGATCCTCGGGTCTCTTTCTATTCCAGTACCATACTGACTTTATCACTGTAGCTTTGTAGTATAATTTCAAGTCAGGGATTGTGATGCCTCCTGCCTTGCCTTTGTTGCTTAGAATTGCCTATGATATTCTAGGTCTCATCTGATTCCAGATGAATTTTAGGAGTGATTTCTCTAGATCTATGAGGTATGTTAGTGGTGTTTTGATTGGGATGGCATTGAATCTGTATAGTAATTTTGGGAGAATGGGCATTTTTACAATGTTTATTCTTCCTATCCATGAACAGGGGATGTCTTTCCATTTTCTGAGGTCCTCTTCACTTTCCTTTTTCTGGGTATTATAATTTTCACTGTATAGCTCTTTTCCTTCTTTTGTGAGATTAATTCCTAAGTATTTCCTTTTTTGGATGCTAGTTTAAAGGTTGCAGTTTCTCTTATTTCTATCTCAGTACTGTTGTTGTTAGTGTATAGAAATGCTATTGATTTTTGAGTATTGACTTTGTATTCAGCTACCTTGCTGAATTTTTTTATTATAACTAGGAGTCTTTCAATAGAGTTTTGGGGGTCTTCTATGTAAAGAATCATGTCATCTGCAAATAATGATAATTTAACTTCCTCTTTTCCTATCTTTACTCCTTTTGTTTCTCTTTCTTGTCTTATTGCTCTGGCTAGTATTTCCAGTACTATGTTGAATAGCAGTGGTGATAATGGACATCCTTGTCTTGTGCCTGATTTTAAAGTAAAGGCTTTCAGTTTTTGACCATATAATATGATGCTGGCTGTTGGTTTGTCATAGATGGCCTTTACTATACTGAGATAAAGACCTTCTATTCCAATTCTCTGTAAGGTTCTTATCATGAATGAGTGTTGGACTTTATCAAAAGCGTTTTCAACATCTATAGAGATGATCATGTGGTTCTTCCTTTTGGCTTTATTGATATGGTGGATTACAGTTATTGTTTTGTGTATGTTGAACCATCCCTGCATTCCTGGGATGAATCCTACTTGGTCATGGTGTGTAATCTTCTTGATGATTTGTTGCATCCTGTTTGCCAATATTTTATTGAGAACTTTTGCATCTATGCTCATTAGGGAGATTGGCCTCCAGATCTCTTTTTTAGTTGAGTTGTTCTGTGGTTTTGGTACTAGAGTGAAATTTGCTCCCATGAATGACTTAGCAAGAATTGCTTCCCTTTCAATTTCATTGAAATGTTTCAGGAGTGTTGGAACTAAGTCTTCTTTGTTTTTGTTGTAGAATTCTGCAGTGAATCCATCTGGGCCTGCTCTCTTCTTTGTAGGCAAGGACTTAATTACATTTTCAATTTCAGTAATAGAAATTGGGTTATTCAGCAGTTTTCATCTTCCTGATCCAGCTTTGGTAGCTCATATGTATCTAGGAATCTGTCTATTTCTTCAGTGTTATCGAACCTATGAGAGTAGAGGTTTTCAAAATAGGTGTTGAAGATATTCTGTATTTCCACTAAGTCTGTAGTAATTTCACCTTTTTCATTTCTTATTGAATGAATTTGAGTTTTTTGTTTCCTTTTTTTAATAAGGTTAGCCAGGGGCTTATCAATTTTATTTATTCTTTCAAAGAACCAATTGTTTGATTCACTGATCCTTTGTACTGTTTTCTTAGTCTCTATTGTATTAGTTTCTGCCCTGATCTTTACAACTTTCTCCCTTCTTTTGGCTTTTTGCTTGGCTTGCTCTTCTTTTTCTAGATGTTTGAGTTGTAGCATCAGGTTGTTTATTTGTGGTCATTCTGTCTTCCTGATGTGGGAACTCAATGCAATAAATTTTCCTCTTAGGACTGCTTTCATTGCATCCCACAAAATCCAGAAAGTTGTGTCTGTATTTTCATTTACTGGTAGATCTTGTTTAATTTCTTCTTTAATTTCATCTGTGACCCAATGATTCCTCAAGAGTGTATTATTTAGTTTCCAAGTGTTTGTAGTTTTTTTTGCAATTTCTTTTATCATTAATTTCTAGTTTCACAGCACTATGATCTGATAACCTGCAGGGAATAATTTCAATTCTTTTGCATCTACTTAAATATGTTCTGTGGGCTAGCATATGGTCTATTTTAGAGAATGTCCCATGTACTGCTGAGGAGAAGATATATTCTGATGTTTGTGGATGGAACACTCTCCATCTATCAAGTCCATTTGTTCACAGGTGTGATTCAGTTGTGTTATGTCTTTGCTGATGTTCTGTCTAGTTGATCTGTCCCTTTGCATCAATGGTGTGTTAAAGTTTCCTGTTAAATATGTATTAATGATTATTTGATTTTTCATTCCTGTTAGTGTTTGCTTTATATAGCTGGGTGCTCTGGAATTTGGTGCATATATATTTAAGATTGTTATCTCTTCCTCTTGAAGTTTTCCCCTAACTAGTATGTAGTGACCTTCTTTATCTCTTTGGATCATTCTTGGTTTGAAATTCACATTGTCTACAAGCAGGATTTCTACTCCTGCGCATTTTTGTTTTCCTGTTGCATGAAGTATTGTTTTCCATCTTTTGACTTTCAGTCTATGAGTGTCCTTTTGGGTAAGATAGTTTTCTTGTAGACAGCATATGGTTGGATGTTGTTTCTTGATCCATTCTGCCAGTCTGTTTCTTTTGATTGGCAAGTTGAGGTCATTTACATTAATGGTTGTAACTGTTATATATTGGTTTATTGTTGACATGTTATCTTTCTGCTGTTGTGTCTTTAGCTTTCCTTTCTGTTTAATTGTCTGCCTTGCTTGGTGTTTTTTTCCCGTGTGTATCTAGAATGTCTTTCAGTATTCTTTGTAGGGTTGGTTTGGTGTTCATGAAATTCTTCAGCTCGTCTTTGTCATGGAAGTATCTTGTTTCTCCATCCATTTTTATGGACAGTTTTGTAGGGTATGTCAGTCTGGGTTGAAGTGGTTTTCCTTTGGGATCTGTAATACTTCACTCCATGCTCTTCTTGATTTCATTGTTTGTGTTGAGAAGTCCACCGTGATTCTGATAGGTTTTCCTTTATAGGTTATCTCTCTTTTCTAACAGTTTTTAATATTCTCTTCTTATGTTGGATTTCTTGGATGGTATAGTTTTATTTTGGTTATGGCTGTTTGGAGTTCTATATGCTTCACTTATCCAAATGTCGGTTTCTCTTCTTATGTTTGGGAAGTTTTCATCTATTACTTCTGTAAATATCCTCTTGATATCATTTGGGCTGTCCCCTTCTTTTTCATTTTTCCTTATTAATCTTATGTTATTTTTCTTTGCATCATCTTGCAGGTGTTGAATTGTTATTTCCTGATCCTTTGTTATTTTTAAAAGATCTTGTTTTTCCTGTTCACTGGATGCAATCTTATCTTCGAGGTCTGAAATTCTATCTTCACTTTCATTGTGGTGATTTTAGCAGCTTTCAATAGCATTTTTGATTTCCTGTATATCGCTTTGAATCTGCTTTATGTATTTTGTGTTCCTTATAGAGTTCATTTAGGCATTATATCTGTTTGCTTCATTCCTGTAATTTTTTAGCTGTGTCTTCACTTGATGTGTTCACTATTTCTTTCACTGTTTTTATCAATTCTTCTTTTACCTGGGCAAGTATTTCTGATTTGAATTTTTCCATATCTTTCCCTAGTTGCATATTTATTTCATTTGATATCATTTCAGACATTTCAGGTGTATGGCTTCTTTTTTATTCAATGTACATGGCTTCTAAGCTTTCTTTGCAAGGGCTGGAGCGTTGAGCCTGCCTTTTGTTCTTTCCTTTTGTCATTTTTTTATATTTCCTTGCTTTGAGCAGTGTTCCCAAGCTTCCTCTGCACGTATGGCAAATTACCTCTTGCACCCTCAGTTCCTGGAGCAGTGGTGGCTCCCCCACAGGCTCTTGCCTCCCTCACAGGGTCCTAACTCTCCTCTGTGGCCTCCTGGCTCCCTAAGTTGTAACGCAGATGCTGGGCATGGTCCATCTGGACCCTGTGGAACCTCAGGAGGGCCGGGCCACCATCCTTTGTCCCAGGCCTGTCTCTGGAAGGTTCCCTGCGGGTGAACCACGGGCCTACCATTCCCAAACAGTCAGGCCAAGATGCTGGTTTTCGCAAAGTTCCTGGTCCCAAACAGACCTGGCCGAGATGCTTGTCTCCGGGAGGCTCCCTGCGGGTGAAGGACGAGCCTACCGGTGCCAAACAGTCAGGCCGAGATGCTGGTCTCTGCAAACTTCACAATCCAAGCAGCACAGGCCAATCTGCCAGTCTCCAGGAGGTTTCCTGGTCCCAAACAGTCAGGCCGAGATGCTGGTCTCCACAAAGTTCCTAATCCAAACAGCCCAGGCTAAGCTGCTGGTCTCTGTGAGGTTCCCTGGGGGTGAAGAGCCTTGAGTAGTCTTTTCAAGCAAGCTTCTACATGCTTTGAAAGGCATTGACAAATAATGTGATTATTCATTTCTGAAGAATATTTAGCCATTTCTTAAGAACAGAGTTCCTCTTAGGCTATAATGGTTCACTATAATAATAAAATTGCATGAAGCACTAGTAGTGGCAGCTTTTGAGATTTAAAATGAGAGAGATTTAGACTTTAGTCACTCCTGTTCCTCTTTATTTCCAACTGCTGTAAAGTAATCAGTGTTCTCCAACACACTCACATGTGTGTAACCTCACAACAAGATCAAATTCAGCAGAGTTAAATGACCATGGACTGAAACCTCTAAAACTGTGAGTCAAAATAAACCTTTTCTACTAATAAATCTATTATTTCAGGTATTGTGTCAAAGTAACAGAAAGCTTATTCATACTTACATTAAATAAATAATTGTTTGGAAACTATTCTTTCCAGGGAGTAAGATAATATTTGGGAAAAAATGTTCCATGCCACTATGTAGTATTCTAATTAATATCATTACTGTTCTCACATAGTTTAAGCACTTCTCAGTATTTTTTTACTGCCGTAGTATCTTTAAAATTTATACCTTATATTCAGAATGAAAATGTGTATGTTTTTAAGACTGTAGTTTTTGTATTGTAAGATTTAGTTTTTCTTCTGCAGACCTTAGAAGATGCTATTGCCAGTCACTTAATGTGTGACACTGTGTTTCGAACTGAGCAATATATAATTGCTCTGGCTGTAATCCGCACAACTCTGATAGTATTGTAGTCACTGTGAAAATTGAAACTTCTCCACAAAACAATTTGAAAACACCTCCAGTTGGGCAGAGTCATCTTTATGCAAATAGAGCTCTTCTGATTTTCACAGCAATTCTATGAGATGCATATACTGAACATGGATATTCTGACTTTACAATTGAGGAAATTTAAGGACAAAAATAATAGATTATTTATTTAAAATGAGATATCTGGAAAATGATATCATCTGCACATAAATACTTATCATTGTCAATAAATTCAGCAATTTTTCCAATACTTTTCCTATTTTACGCCTTCTTTTAAATTTCTACTCTTATCTTAAACATTAGTGTCTTTCTTACATATCCAAAACTATGTTCAAATATTGCTATTTGAATAATTAAACAATAGTTGAGTGTAAATTAGTAAATAGATCATACCTGAGGCCCTTGTTTCCATACCCAGCAAACACACACACATCTATGTAATACCTGCCATTATCTTGAGGCATAATCCCTTAATTTTCTACCATAAATGTGTACTTTAGCATTATGATAATTGATTGTGCATTTCAGTACCTTTCTCTGAGGGATACGGGAAGCAATCTATGTGTTTAAACACTTCATGTGAAGAACAGCAGGGTGTGTCCACATGTGTGGAAGTATCAAAATGAGATTTGGTCCCACTTTATGCTTTGTCTAACTGGTTTTGCATATGTTTATTTGAGCATCACAGAGGGTCCAGGAGACCCATATCACTCCAAGATTTGTTTTTTAAAAAGTTTTCTTCTGAATTTTTTGGTAGAAAAAGCCTCACTCAGTACAATGGCACATGCAATACCACTTTTCTGTGTTATGGAGGAGGTCAAAAGTGCATTATCAGATTACTCTTGCATAAAGATGATCCATTATGGTAAAATGCATGTTTTCATAACAGAAGAATGATGTTGGTGGAAGATGATTGATGATGATGATGATGATGATGATGATGATGGTGATGACTTTGAAATTAGCTACATAAGCCAAACTTCCTGCCACAATGCAAGGGAGAAAAAATCAACTGATAGAGATACAGGAAATGTAGGCTTCTTTGATTCAGATGATGAACAATACAGGAATTTGAGTACATATTTGACTAGTTGAAGTGTTGCTAGGTGACCAAACAGAAAATGGAATGAAGCAATGTTAGAAGTACATATGAAATGATAGTGACAATCTCAGCAGGAGTGATGTGTATTGGACAGGATTTTAGCACTGCCATTCAATATTGGAAATTGTAACAGACAAAATGTTACAAGATACTGTGAAATACATAAAGGCTGAAGTACAAAAAAAATGTTCTATATGCACCAGTATCCATGTTGAAAAATGTATTTATTATGACAACTCACTAGCTGAACTGAAAACACTCATAGTTCTGCTGTACTTGGCACTGATTTCTCATGGTGGTCACAGGAATGTAAAAGACTTGTGGGAAAGTGATGGGTCAAAATATGGCATAAAAGTTTATGCAGTTTTAGATGTGAAGACATTATTCTTTATTTTTTAATGTTTAAAAGGGTAAAAATAAATAAAGTAGAATAAAGCCAATCAAAACAAAAAAGTGAAGTGAAACAGGACATCAAACAAGATAATAGGAAAGCAACAATGGCTACCATAATGAATCCTGTTATCTTTGAAATAGATGCCCATGCCATTACATATAATAAAATGAAACAAAACAAAACAGAATAAAATCAATTGGAACAAAACAATGAAAATGATACAGGACTTTAAAGCAAGTTAATAGGGAAGTAATAATGGCTAACACCTTTCATTTTTAGATGTCTACTCCACTTTAA
>PVJX010033596.1:0-19587 GCA_004027295.1 Dolichotis patagonum | reverse complement strand
TACTAGAAAATAAAAATAGAATTCAGAGATCAAGAATGAAAGTGGGACCCAGGAATAGGCTATCTTTTATGATTGCTCATTATTCCTATTTGCTCTGCTTTACTGTGTTGTACAAAAATATTTGAACGTTTTGTAAACTCACCATGGTTCTTCACCTGAAAATGACACAAATTATGTTTAGCAGGCACTGGCATTCTGACTAAAAACTTGCTTGTCCTCCGAAGGACCTCGGGCACAGGAGTCTTCCTCATCGTTTCCGCACTGCACGGCACCACCTGACGACACCCGGCCCAGGCTCCGGGTGCTGAAGGAAAGGAGGGGATGACTGCTGCCCGCTTGGAGTCCCGCCTCCCGCCTTCCAGCCCTTTGCGGACGAAGCAGTCTGAAGCCAGCTGCCCTTGTGACTTTTGCTCAGAGGAATATGAACATTTTATTTTTGACAAGGGATTCACTTTTGTGACAGGTGTTTATAACTTAATCCTTTGCTATTTTGATAGGCTTTTTCTCGGCGCAGTAGAAAAGCAAGCGCAAAGAAAATACAAGGCCTTTGTTAGAGGCTCGGGAGGGCTACAGCGGAGTGCAAGATCCTCTGGGGCAGAGAAAGAAACCTCGAGTTTTATTCAGTTTGACAGGGGGTGGAGTTTGAAGGGGCGGGCAGAATGACGTTTTGACAGCTGATTGGGAGAATGTTGGCCTGCAGGCAAAAAGCAGGAAATTTGATTTGGGGCTTGGAAGAAGAAAGTGGACTTCAGCTTTGAAGGGAGGCACTGTGCAGTGCCTTGTTGGGCAGGTGCCACGCTGACGCTGGCGGCGCTCCACACAGGCGGAACCCATCAGTTATGTCCATTAATCTCCTAAAGTGAGTGATTCCTGATTGTTCTAACACAGCACCAGAGACTAATGCGGAGAACAGCCTTGAGCTCTACCACACACTCTGCCCTCCGGATCCAGAGCCGGGGTGCTTGGGGTATCGTGTGCACATGATAAAGATGTAGAGGGACAGTTCTCTGAGACGGAGTCGTCGTCTCTGTGGCAGGAACAGTGTCCTTGCTTCTAGACGGTTTTCACTATGTGTTTTAAAATAACAACAATGCAAAACCCTTTGTCCCGTAATTTAAAGATCATGAACTTCAGGCAATAATATTTTCTGGGTAAGCTTTTAAAATTATTTTTGGGGATCATTGCTTGCTTTATTTCATGCTATATAATTAACAGTATTAAATGACATATTAAAAACATAATAAAAGAATCAAAGTGGGTCAATATGGCAAAAGCCAAACCCAGGTGATTCAGGGGATTTGAGTTTGTAGACTGATGTATTCTTCTTTCTAACTATACAGTGTTGTATGTGTCATGAAAAAACACATATTATATGTTTGAATTGTTTTTTATTACTGGGGAATGAACTCAGGGGCTTTGCAGGCATTTTAAAATTTTGTATTATTTTGATACAGAGTCTTGCTAAATTGGCTTGAATTTTTAATCCTCCTGCCTCAGACTTGCAGAGTGCTGGGATTATGGTTAGGGGTCAGCCAGCCTGGCTCAATAATTATATTTTTTAAGTGAGAAAAACTCTAGAACTTAGTAGAGTACATGTGTTCCTAGTTTGTCTAATGGTGAAATAAGAACACTAGATAGAACTACCATCTTTTTCAGTTGTATGTAATTTGATATGGAAAAACGATTTGCATAACTAAGTGAATTTTATTCAGGAATATTTCAATGTATTGTAAGGTGCTTTTTGTGATGTAAGTGGATGAAATCTTCCCATTAAAATATGAACTCTCAGAATTGCAATGTTTAAGTGTGCTTTCCAGAGGCTGTGATTAAAAGCAGAATCTCACTCTATAGCATTAATAGAAAAAAGTACAAATTAAAAGATGCTGACTGAGAGTAAAATGATTTTCACCTATTCCTAATCAGATTTTAATGAAAAAAAGAACTATAACTAGTACTCTATAAAACTTGTGAAATATAGAATCTTTTTTCTTTTTTCCTTCTCTTTCTCTCTCCCTCTCTCTCTCTGTCTCTCTGTCTCTGTGTGTGTGTGTCTCTTTCTCTGTCTTTGTCTCTATCTGTCTCTCTGTCTCTCTCTGTCTCTCTGTCTCTCTCTCTCTCTGATTAACCATTGGTTCACTGAGTGTTACCTGGCCCAATGTAATGCTTTCAAGGGAGCAATATGAGTTTACATACACTTACAATCCCAGCAGTATGGGAGATGGAGGCAGGAGTATCCCAAATCCCAGTGCAGCCTGGACAATTTAGCAACTGAGTGAGATCTTGTGCTAAAATAGGAACTAAATAAAAAGGGGCTAAGGCTGTAGCTCTGTGTTAAGTGCCTGGTTTCAATCTCTAGTATTGAGAAAAAGAAAGAAAGGAAGGAAGAAAGGAAGAGAGAGAGAGAGAGAGAAAGGATGTGGCAAAGTGGAGGAAATTGTGCATGTAGCATGTTTTGCACACTGGCATTGAGTTCTTGGGTTCTATGAGTCTATTGTTTCCTCTCTTCACTTCAAAAACAAGAAATAAGACACCTGCTTTACTTGTTGAAGAGGTTTCATTCAGAACAGGTGCATGTCAAAGCAAAAATCTTTATCTCTGCCGTCTCTATTTTTAACTGGGACTGAATAATCTGTTTTGCCACTCCAAATCATAGCCAGTGTCGCATTACAGAATGTGATTCTTTTTTGCTTCATTAATTATGTCATGAAACTTACATGTTGCAGGTCCAGAGTTGTGCTTCTAAAGCAGATTGTGTTGGGCTGGGTGTGGTGGCACATGCCTGTAATGCCAGCACTTGGGAGGCTGAGGCAGGAGGATTGTTGCAAGTTCAAGATCAGCCTGGGCTGCAAAGTGAGCTCAAGGCCAGCCTCAACTGCATAGTGAGACCTTGTCTCACTAAACAAAGCAAAAACACTGGATTGTGCTTGAGAATTACACAGCAATCGCGATGAACTGCCATTGCTGAGTCGGTGAACCTGCCCTGGACCTGATACTCTGCCCTTGTAGCAAGCCCATACGTGACGCTGATACTGAATGCCCAAAGTTCCTCTTTGAGCAGCAAGGTCTAGATAATTAAAAGTTAGACTTGTATAAACATGGACAATTGTAAACCACAGTAGAAGAGTAGAAAAGTTTAATTGTTTAAAAAGTGATATGTTTAGCCTGTTGAAATAAAACCCAAGGAGGACCCTAGGAGTTCTCAACTCTGCTGTTTTTGTGAGGAACATGATCTGAAGATTCCCTTTTGTTTATTGCTGTATCAATTTTCTTATTCTCAAGCTGGTATAATATCTTTTGTCCCCAAGAAGCCTAGCACATTTATTTTGCTGAATGAGGGCAGATAAGGGTTATGACTGCTATTTGGAGTAATGAATTAGAGAGCAAAAAGCTTGAAAAAGTTATATCACTGGGAAATGTGTTGAATGAGAATAAGATGAGATTGAAATAAAGAATGAATCAGTAGAACATGGGCTGTTAAGCCTTTGATGAGATTCCTTAGACATTAACATGATAGTAACCTGGTAAGAAGAGTGGGAGAAAAAGTCAGTGTGAATCTTTAAATGGTTGTGGGAAACTGGGAGTAAGAAATAGTATATTACAGACTCTTGTACTAAAACTTTTATTTATTTTGTGGAGGAAATAAACAAGACAAATAGAGCAAAAGTCAAGTATGAAAGAAGTTTCTTTACTGAAGTGTATAAAACTAGAAGAAATCGGGGTTGCGAGGAGAACCACTATACACCAACTCCTCCCAGCATGCAGGCTGAGAAACGAGAAGAACCAAGGTTACACACACACACACTACCATAAGCGACCAGCTGACTCGGAGAAACACAGGCTAAGATGATAGCTATTCAGACAAAATACAACTTAATGCTTGTAGTGTTTAGTGTTTCATTGGCTCTGAAGGCCTAAAGTTGGTAATCTGATCATCTATTCAGAGGATAACAATACACAACATAGCATCTATGGGAGATCTCCTTCTGAGGGTGGTAGCCATTGTTAATTCCCTATTATCTTCTTTTAAAGTCCTGTATAATTTTCATTGTTTTGTTTGGTATGGTTTTATTCTGTTTTATCTTGTTTGATTTTATTATATCTGATGGCAAGGGCAGCTATTACAAAGATAACAAGATATATTATGGTAGCTATTTTGGATTTACTACTATTTTGTTTTGAAGTCCTGTACTGCATTCATTGTTTTGTTTTCATTGGTTCTATTCTGTTATGTTTTGTTTGATTTTCCTGTGTGTGATGGTATGGGCAACTGTTTTGAAGACAAGAGGCATTATGGTAACTGTTGTAGTCAGGGGTTGTGCAGAGAACAATTAGAATCAGGACATGGAATTTATAATATTGTTTTATGATGATCACCCAGAGTTAACACAAGAAAATGCAGGAAATCTATCCACAACACTAAAGATATAGAATATTCAATCAAGGGCCTGAATCCCACAGCAGTGTCCCACCAGAGTGCAGATGAAGACCCAGAGCTCATGACAATGCCTCCCACAAATCCAACTGGAGGTCTAGAGCCCACAAGAAGGACTCACACCCATCTCTTTTACAGATTCATGCTGGGAAGGCCCAAAGGTCAGTGGTGGAAGCTAGAAAGTCTTTGCTAGCAGGGTGAAGGAGCTATGCTAATAGGTTGACTGTTCTATGCTGGAGCCGAGAAATCACACTCAAAACCAAGACCAGGGCTGTCCTGAAAAGCACCACAGCCATTGTCAGCAATACAGATGCCCCGAGCTCCTCTGACATAAGCACAGTTGAGCACATACCAGGAAGCCAGTGTGACGAGTTCATCCTGGAGATTAAGCAGCACACATCTTCCCCTCCAGAGCCAGGAAGCAATGCTCAATGTAAGGACCAGAGTGTCTCCAGGAAAACCAGCGGCTCAAACAGCAACGTGTAGGAGAACTCACAATGCCTCAACACCTTCTCCACATCTCTATTTATGCTGGCAAGTTTCCTCAGGTGGAACATCTACGCTCTGCACCACACTGATGTAATCCAGCTGGCCTTAAATTGACCACCAGTTTGTAATCTATAAGAGTAACCATTGTTGATTTCCTATTATCTTGTTTTGAAATACTGTATCATTTACATTATTTTGTTTTGATTGGCTTTATTTCATATTATTTTGCTTGGTTTTAATCTCTTTAAAATAAATTTTTTTTAAAAACTAGAGGAAATTGTATAGAGTCATTTAAAGGAAGATTGATGAAATTTAGATTTATAGAAAACATAATAAAGACATTATGATCAACTGTTCATAATTAATATATATGATTCTGACAGATTTTATAATCTATAACAATGAAGAAAAAAGTCTAATATGGAATGTATTAACAGAGTGATATATAAGTTTGCCTTGAAAATAATTTTGGATAAGTACAGTAGTGATTTGGGGCTTACATTAGTATTACAATAATAAGAAAAATGATTTATGCTGTATTGAAGTGGATGACAAAACGCTCAATAATTCAATACTTTGATAAACAAAGAAACAGACATTAAAATACTGCTACTCTTTCTAACATTTTTGCCAGATTTACAGATATGAAAAAAAATTGAGAGCTTGTTTCTGTGAGAACGCAGTGAAATGGACACTGACTTTCATATGCAAATGATCAGAGAATAAATTTGTGCCATCATTTCTGGGGAGTGACTTGTTAATATGCATCTCCAGTCTCGAGAATGGTCACGGGAAGGGTGAGGGGGCAGAGAAAGAATGAAGAAGACTCTATACATAGACCAACTACATGTGGAGCAGAGTGCTTGTGTACTACAAATATGGACCAACAAATTTTTTTTTATTTTAACGAGAACAAAATTAAGCAAAATAAAACAGAATAAAGCCAATCAAAACAAGACAGTGTAAGTGACATGGAATTTCAAAACAAGATAATAGGAAATCAACAGTGGTTACCATGATGCCTCTTGTCTTCAAAACAGTTGCCCATACCATCACACACAGGAAAATCAAACAAAACATAACAGAATAGAACCAATAAAAACAATACAACGACTGCAATACAGGACTTCCAAACAAAATAATAGTAAATCCCAAATAACTACCATAATATATCTTGTTATCTTTGTAATAGCTGCCCTTGCCATCAGATATAATAAAATCACACAAGATAAAACAGAATAAAACCAAACCTAACAAAACAATGAGAATGATGTGGGATTGCAAAAAAAGATAATAGGGAATTAACAATGGCTACCACCTTCAGTAGGAGATCTCCCATGTATGCTACACTGCATATTGTTATCCTCTCAATAGATGATCAGACTACCAGCATTAGGCCTGCAAAGTCAGTGAAACACTGAACATTACAAGTGTTAAGTTGTAATTTACCTCATTAGCTATCATCGCAGCCTGTGTTTCTCCAGATCAGCCAGTCATTTACAGGGCTTTGGCTTTTCTTGTCTCCTTGCCCACATGCCAGAAGGGCCTGGCATCTGGCTCCCCCTCAGTCAGCCCATGCATGACACCCGCTCACAGGAGGTCTTAGCTTCTTGTTGACTCCTTCCTGCAGTTGGTGAATGGTGCCAACTCACAGGAGATGGCTGGTGTCCTGTTCCCTTCAGTCAGCCCATGCATGGTGCCGACTCACTTAAAAATTTTTTTAAAGAAAAAATAACTAGAAAAAAAAGATAGTGACCTCATCATTAATTACTTTCTAGGAAATCATCATTACTACGCATACTCATTGGTGTTTACTGTAGTATCACTTAAAACAGAGTTGAGTATAACCTATACTTCCAAAAACCATGGGGAGAGTGGATTAGTTAACTGTACAATAACAAAATGCTATGCAGGTACTTAAAAGTAGATTTATGAAAAGTATTCACGGTAGCAACAAAAATAATTTAATATAAGACTCAAAAAAAGATTTCCATTGGAGCATTATGATGGACTAGATCTGCTGAATCATTATCTGGCTGTGTAAAACCAACCAATACTAGATAAAATATACATGTCATGTTTTTAAAGTAGGCCAACCATAAGAAGAATCCATGGATCTACACAGTATGTGGATGTGGTGACTGGCGGTGCTGTGAAGGCTGTCCCTCATCTCTGCCCCGGCTTCACTTTTATGACGCCTGAGAGTGGGATCTGGGAGACAAGGCCTAGGGCGCCTCAGTGCTGAAATCCGACTAACGATTAACGGCAAAACTGTGAAGGATTGTAATTTCAGAACGGTTAAGTGGAACAATGCCAAACACAAAACAACTCCCTCTGAACAAGACGACTCCCTCTTAAGGAGACAACTGGGAAATGTTCAGCCCTAGGGCTGGAATATAGCTCAGTGGTGTAGCATCTGCCTGGCAAGTGCGAGGTGCTGCGTTCGATTCCTGGTACCAAAATAAACCAGAAAAAATAAATATTCAGCCCTAACCCTGGTTCTGTGTTAAAGAAGGGAAAAAGAGGGAGCTGGGGATGTAGCGCAGTGGCATAAACACCTGCCTGGCAAGTGTGAGGTCATGAAGGGGCCAGCCGGGCGGCTTGCAGGGAACAGCTATCACGCTCCACCTGCCTCGTGAGTGGGCAAGGTGAAGGGGGTGCAG
Source organism: Dolichotis patagonum (assembly GCA_004027295.1). Taxonomy (NCBI): domain Eukaryota; kingdom Metazoa; phylum Chordata; class Mammalia; order Rodentia; family Caviidae; genus Dolichotis; species Dolichotis patagonum. Next base: position 12,003 of record PVJX010033596.1, on the reverse strand, counting down.
GCGAGCAGCAAGTGCTTGGGAAGAGACCTGAAGGCAGGTGCTCTGGAGGCCAAGGAATACTTGAAGAAGGACAAAGAGATGCTGAGACTACAGGCTGGATCTCCTAGTCTTCTTGCCTCAGCCTGCCACAGTGCGAGGACTACAGACGTGTGCTGATATTTTTAAATAAGGGCCTGCTTGGGCTACAAAATGAGTTCAAGGCCAGTCTGGACTACATAGTGAGACCCTGTCTCAAAAGAACTAAACCAAAGCAAAAGGAAACAAAACCAAAAGTGACCAGTGAGACCCTGTCTCAAAAGAACTAAACCAAAGCAAAAGGAAACAAAACCAAAAGTGACCAGCATGACTGTGGGCCAGTTACAAAGAAACAGGGAACCAGTGCACCTGGAGGGTGAGGGAGTTTCTGGGTGGGAGATTTTCCCTGTTGAAAATCCAGACAGTGCCAGCCTTCACACGAGTGTACAAAACTCTTCTAGGAACTTACTGCTTCTCACTGGGAGTTTCTGTCATGGCCCAGAGACATGCCTATTCTGAAGAAAAACAAAAGTGGATGTGGTATTTCTGGTCAAAGATTTAAAATTTTGCCACATCTGCCTTATTAAATGTAGAAACTGCATTCTGTGAGGGAGCGTTGGATACTTTGGAAAAGTAAACTCTTAACTAATTCCTACATGCGCAGCTCTGACTCTGACAGATTCCTGAAAAGGGAAGTTGAAAGCTGAGGTTGAGGGAGCCATGAAAAGCCTTTTTTGGTTTATTTTTCCTAGGACTGGGCCTGCATTGAAAAGTGAAAGATATGTTTACTGGGAGTCGAGTTTTAGAAATGAACATGCACATAGATGTTTCCAGACTAAAGTTCAAGGGCAGAGGGGCTTGTGTGCGTGCAGAGGCCTTGACTTTGGTGGTCTCTTCTGTCCTCCTGTGGCCAAAGGTCCTTTGGGCGCTGTGAGAAGTCAGGTCCTGCAGCTGATGAGGCAGAACTTGGATATCAACAGTGGTATGGTTCTCAACCTTGGTTACACATTACTGTCGCCAAGGAAAGTTTTAAACACCCGGTGCCAGGACACAGGATGGTTGAAGAAGAGCTACTGCACAATGCGTTCACTCAAGGAACTTGGAAAATGTCCTGAATACCGTTGTAGCAGTTAAATCAGAATCTCTGCTTGAGTATGTGCAGGATACTTGTGTAAAGAAGTGATTGTGATAGGGTTGGGGATATAGCTCAGTGGCTCAACACCTGCCTGGCAAGAGCAAGGTCCTGAGTTCGATTCCCGTATATATAAAAAAAGGACCAGTATCCTGAACATCACACAAAGCAGCTGTTTCAGGAGGGTCCATTTCCGTCCTCTGAATTCAGAAACACAGGCATAACAGCAGAACAAGAGAAAGGGCTGAAGAACTGGTAGACAACAGGACATTAATGTAAGTTAATGCAGTTGTTTTTTGATTGAGATTACTGGAGTAAAATTTTGCTTAAGTAATGCCAGGTAGCCAAATGGAGTTAAACTACTGAATATCTACAGGGAGGAAGGTACATGCCTATAATCCTACCATCCTGGAAGGCTGAGGCAGGAGGATCACAAATTCAAGCCCAATCTGGGCAACTTTGCCATTTAGCAAGAACTGCCTCAAAATAAAAATTTAAAAAGGGGCTCGGGCAATACTTCATTATAATCATAATGTACTGAAACAAATCAAAATTTTAAATGTTATTAAACAAGGGCAAGGAGTGTAGCTCAGTGATAAGGCCCTGAGTTCAATTCCCAGTGCCACCAAAAAATAAATGTAAATAAATAAATAAAAGTAAAAAAAGAAGCAAGCAAACAAACAAAATCTAAACCCTGCTGTCCTTTTATAGAAACCATATATAGTAATGTGCAGTGATTTGAGAGAGCATTAGAGCAAGAGGGGAGGTACATTTATTTGCTCAATGGACAAAGGTTTTGTCATTCTTTATTTACGTCATGTGAAATGTTTGGCCACCTGGAGAAGTGCCTAGAAGTGGCTGTAAAATGGAAAATGTAGCCAGTGAGACTGATTAATAACCACAGGCAAAAAAAAAAAAAAAAAAAAAAAAAAGAGGCCAAGTGGAAAAACTTATTCATGTAATTGCTTCATTTTGCTGACTGTGGAAGGATTTGTTTTGGAAGTGATTTTAACTGTTCAATTTGGTAAACTGATCAGAGAAAGGCCTTGCTCATATCAAATTTGAGCCCTCCAAAACCAAGTGCTATGTTTTGAATCTACCTCCTAAGACATATGTTTTTAGAAAATAGTAATTGTACAAGACAAAATTTCATGGAAAAAATTAGGAAGGGCTTTCTCCCCCACTTCCCTCCAAAACAAACAAACAAACAAACAAACAAACAAACATCACGGACTCAGAATTAGCAAATTTTAAAAAAAGCTTCATTTTTCCTTATACACAAAAATGAACAGAAGAGAACAGATGTGGCTCATAATTTTATCTACCTGATAACCCTTGCTAACATAAACATATAAATTTGTGTACCTGGTAAGAAAATTCAGGAAATAAAGTTAAAGAGAGAGAGTCAACATGACTGGATAGTGAAGGAGCAATGTTGGAGTTACTCAGAGAAAATCATCTAAAAAACACAGGTAAGAGGCTGGGGACTTAGCTCAGTGGCACAAGCATCTGCCTGGCAATTGCAAGATCATGAGTTTTATCCTTAGTACCAACAAAACAAAACAAAGCAAAACAAAACAAAACAAAACAAAACAAAAAAAACCCCTCCAAGAACATAATAAATAAAAACCAGATAATTGGAAGAAAGAGAAGGATATACATTCTGATGCCAAAATTAGTGTGAAATAAGAGACTTATAAATCAAACAAAATGTAAGAATAGCAGAGTGTGGTGGCACACACCTGTAATCTCAGCCCTTGGGAGGCTGAAGCAGGAAGATCTCCTCAAGTTTAAGGCCACCCTGGGCTATACAAGCAAGTTCAAGGCCAGCCTCAACTAGATAGTAACACCCTGTCTCAAAACAAAACAAAAACATAGGCATAGGACTTTATAAAACATCAAAGCAATCCAAAGGGACATTTGGGGGACCTCTGCCTGTGTGCAGAGCAGGAACACTCATTCTGAGAAGATCCCCCAAAAAACAATGGACTGCAAGAGCATGGCAAACAGGATAGAGTTGGGACGCAAGGTCCCTTGTCGCATTTGTCTTCTTCCAAACAGAAGATGTTGCAGACAAGCAGCAAATTTCACCTGCACACACAGAGCCAGTCACCAAGAAGCTGCTCCCTCCCCAATGGGCCGTCAGGTTCTTTTCTTTTTTGTAGCGCACCAGAGCTGCTAACTGGACAACAAGGTTAGGGACCCTAGTGGCGATGGGAAGGTGCTGAGTGGAACAGCACCACCCCTCCCACCCTGTTCTCAGTGGTGTGAGAGAGGAATGGACAGGCAGCCTTGGGCCGTGGTGGGGCAAGGAGTGGGAAGTCAGCACTCCCTGCCCGCTCCCAGCAGTGAGAGGCCAGAGGAACAAAGGGGCTGTATGAGGCCGGCAGGGACCAGACCGGGAGCAGCCTTGAGCTGTGGTCTCTGCCTGAGGGCTCTGCAGCAACTAGGAGAGCAATGCAGTGACAAACAGGGTGAGGAGGCAAGGGCAGGCCACCAAGGGACCTCCAGAATGCCACCAGTTGAAGACTCTTGACTCCAACCCCTACATACAGATGCCAAGGTCCGCTCACACCCAGCACGAATCCTACTGCAGACTTGGTGGGTTACCCAGCATGGATTTGGGCTCTGACCCAGACAAGACCACAGAACTGAATGCATTGGATTTTTTTTTATGTTGCTTGTGTGGGTGCTTGCTTTGTTTTCCTTGTTTCTGTCTTTTTTTCCCCCCTTGGTTGTTTAGGTTTTTTCTTTGATTAGTTACTTTGTGTTGTTTGCCTTTTTTCTTTGTTTCTTTGTTTCCTCAACTGTCTTGATTTTTCCTCAACTGTGTGATATTTTCATGTGAGTGAACATTGTCGCTAATCTTTCTGGTTCAGGTTAATGTTCTTTTGTGTTCTCCTTCATTCTTTTTCTCTGGTCCTATTCTCCAGTTTCCTAAAACTTAGGGGATCATTCTTTGTCCTTCAGTTTTGCTTCCACTATATTTCTCTTCAATTATTTCTCTATTTTTCCCTCATCTCTCTTAACCAGTGCCCCCCCACCAAGGTAAAAATCACTCTAAGGGGAAACTCTTTGCATGCAAGTTCCTAGTTTATGTTGGATTTTGTCATATAACTCTTGACCTTCCTCCTGTGATTAAAGGTACCAAATTATTATTATTATTATTATTATTATTATTATTATTATTATTTGGGCACAGGGTCTTGCTATGCAGTCCAGGCTGGTCTCCAAATCACAGCAATTTTCCTGCTTCAGCCACCCAAATGCTAAGATTACAGGCATTTGCCACCATGTTTGGTGGTATCAAATTAATAGTTGTCATAGTTTGTCAGTTTTTAGGCTGTGCTTGATGCTGTTGTTATTGCTAATTGTATGACTTTAGCCAAGATGTATAACTGTTATAATCATTTGTTCTCTTTTGTCTGACAACACTATGATCGATGGGGGTTATAATTATCACCATAGTCTAATCCCAGAGGACTGGGTGCTGAGCCAGACAACAACCTCTCATTCCTAATAAAGTGGGGAGGGTAGACACAAAGGCCAGAAGCCAGCTACATGTAAAAGACGTCTCTGAGGAACATACAATTCCTAGGTGAGCCATAATAGTAGTGACAAAGCTACCTACATAAACACCTTACAAGCATCAATACCCAAAAGTAAATAAATAAATAGAAAACAGAAAATCATAAGATACAAGCTGGGTGTGGTGGCACATGCCTGCAATCCCAGCACTCAGGAAGAATTGGTTCTTTGACAGATCAAATAAAATCAACAAACCCTTAGCCAACCTTATCAAAAAAGGAGAGACTCAATTCCATGCACTTAAGAATGAAAATAGTAAAATTACAACATATACTATGAAAATATAGATAATCAATACCTACTTTGATAATCTTTACTCTATTAAGATGAAAAATACAGAAGAAATGGACCAATTCCTAGATACATATGAATTACCAAAGTTGAATCAAAAAGATATAAACATTATAAATAACCCAATATCATTCAATGAAATTGAAAATGTAATTGAAAAACTTACCAACAAAGAAACCTCAGGATTCACTGCTGAATTCTAGAAGAAATTTACAGAAGATCTAATGCCATGACTCCATAAACTCTTTAATGAAATTGTAAGTGAATCAATACTCTCAGTATCATTCCTGGAAGCAAGTATTACCCTGATTCAAAAACCAGAAAAGGTTCCTTCCAAAATAAAGAACTACAGGGCATTCTCCCTATTGAACATACAAAAACCCTTAATAAGATACTGGCAAACAGAATGCAGTAAATCATCTAGAAGATTATATAATGTAACCAAGTATGATTCATCTTAGGGATGCTAGAATGATTGAATATATGCAAATCAATAAATGTAATATACCATATTAACAGAGGAAAGGACAAAAAATCACATGATCATCTCAATAGACAGTGGAAAAGTATTTGACAAAGTTCATGCATGACAAGAAACTTACAGAAAATTGGAATAGAACATATTTATCTCAATCTGAAAAAAGCCATCTATGACAAACAACAACCAACAACAGACTAAATGATCAAAAAATGAAAGCTTTCACTCTAAAATCAGGAACAAGACCAGGAAGTCCACTGTTGTCACTCTTACTCAATACTGTTCTGGAAACATTAGCCAGAGCAATTAGACAAGAGAAAGAAATAAAAGGAATAAAGATAGGAAAGGAAGAAGTTAAAGTATCATTATTTGCAGATGACCTGATGTGCTCCGTAGAAGGCCCCCAAAACTCTGCCGTAAGACTTCTAGGTTTAATAACCAAATTTGGTAGTGTAGCTGGATACAAAATCAACACTCAAAAATCAGCAGCATTCCCATACAAAATAACAAACTCAGAGAGAATTTAGGGAAATAACACTTTTCACAACAGCATCCGAAAGAAAGAAAGAAAGAAAGAAAGAAAGAAAGAAAGAAAGAAAGAAAGAAAGAAAGAAAGAAAGGTAAAGGAGAGATAACTACGAATCAATTTAATGAAGGAAGTCAAAAATTTCTACATTGAAAACTATAGTATTCTGAAAAAGGAGATTGAAGAAGATATCAGAAAATGGAAATATATTCCTTGCTCTTGGATCAGAAGAACTAATATAGTGAAAATAACCATACTTCCAAAATTATTATACGTATGTAATGCAATCCTGATCAAAATTCCAACATCATATCTCACAGAATTAGAGAAAACAGTCCTAAAATTCATTTGGAAACAGAAGAGACCTAGAATAAAACAGGCAATTCTGGGCAACCAAGGAAAGCTAGAGGGCATTACAATCCCTGGGTTGAAATTATACTACAAAGCTGCTTTGATTAAAACCAACCAACAAACAAACAATCCAGGGCTGGTGATTTAGCTCAGTGCAGTAAGCACCTGCCTGGCAAGTGCAAGATCATGAGTTCTCTCCATCGGTATATATATAAAAAAAGAAATCTTAATAAACAAACAATCAACCAACATGCACTGGCAAAACAAACAAACAAAAAAAAAACCCCAAAACCCAACAGACTGCAAGATCAACCGAACAAATTGCAAGATGCAGAAACAATTGTAAACACACTCAGCCACCTTATCTTTGATAAAGTGGGCAAACACTTTCACTGGAAAAAAATAGTCTCTTTAATAAATGGTGCTGGAAAACTGGTTTTCCATATGCTAAAAGGTTAAAACTAGACCCATGTCTCTCACCATGCACTAAACTAAAGTCAAAATGTATCAAAGATCTAAGTAATAAAACAGTTACACTAAATCTGCTGGATGAGACAACAGATAGAACTCTTGGGGACATAGGTATAGCAAAGGCTTTATGAACAAAACTCTAATCACTGGAAAAATATTACAAAGAATGAACAATTGGGATCTCACCTTATTAAAATGCTTTTCCACAGCAAAAGAAATCATCAACAGAATAAAGAGACAACCCACAGAGTGAGAAAAATTTTCCCAGCTGTTCCTTAGACAAAGGAATAACACCTAGAATACATAAAGAACTCAAATAAAATACGCCCCCAAATTTAGACCCAATCCAAAAGTGAGTACTTGAAATGAACAGACACTTCTCAAATAAAGACATAGAAATGGCAAATAAATACATGAAAAAAATGTTCAACATCAGTAGTCCCTCAAGAGATGCAAATTAAAATAACAGTGAGATTCCATCTTACTTTAGAAAGAATGGTTATTAGCAAGAAATCAACAAATAACATGCTGGAGGGGTTGTAACAGAAAAGGAACCCCTCTTCACTGTTGGTGAGAATGTAGACTGGTACAACCACTGTGGAAATTAGTGTGGAGATTTTTCAAAAAGCTACGACAAGAGGTTCTATTTGATCCACTGATTTCCCTTCTTTGTATTTTCCTGAAAGTGTAAAACGTTACACCACAGCGATACATGCACACCTGTGTTTATAGAGTTACAGTTTGTAATAGCCAAATCCTAAAAACAGCCCAAATGTCCATCAACTAATGAATGGGTTAAGATGAGGGGTTTTTAATTTTTATTTTTTAGATATGTTTTTGAAATACATTGGAGTACTACTCAGCCTTAAAGAATGATAAACTTGAGCCATTTGTAGGTAAACAGATGTACCTTGGGACCATATTCTTAAGTGGAATAAATTGGATACATGTGTAAATACCTCATTGTTTCTCTAGTGTGAGAAACCAAAGGTGCAAATAAGGATCAAAATGTATTAAAAGATATTGTGAAAACTGAAGGGACACTAGGAATGATGGGGGTGGAAAAGAAGGAAGAAAAAAGAAAAAAAATGAGAAAAGGGCAAAATGGAAACATTTTGTAAAAATAAAAAGGGGGGAGCTGTGGACAGGAGTGGGCAATGGGGAAAAAGCAAGAAAAAAGATATCATGTGCAGGTACAAACTCCCTGTGATGAATGTGATCATTATGTGCCAATAAATTTATTTTTGTTGTTTGTTTTTGAGTCAGGGTCTCACGATACAGTTCAGGCTGTCTTGAACTCACTACACTCCTTCTGCCTCAGGCTCTCGAGTGCTGGGGTTACAAGAGTGCACCATCACACCTAGCTAGTCAATTTTTTGAAAAAAAGGTAAAAATGAAATGTACAATTTTCTTCCCTTTAACACCCCACTAGCAGATGCCTGCAGTTTCCATGTGGATAATCACAGTGGTCAGTTTCTTAAATATCATTCTAAAAATGATCATAATGTACATCCCTCTGTTTAAAATATATGTCTTAAATGAGTTGTAAAACTATAATGTTATCTTTTCATATTATGCATAATATATTCAGAAACCAGGCTTTGTGATTTTAATATTTTAAGGAAACTGAATAATACATAATACAATACATTAAAGTATAATTTGACTCTAGGGACCAAGAAATGGAGAGGAAGAAGAGGGGAAAGGAAACAAAAACAATTATGTTGTCTTATGTACATGTACCAACTCCTTATGATGAATGTAACCATTATGTACTGCAAGGATGTACTAATAAAAACTTAAAAAATTAAAATTCATGTGTCTTTAAAAATTTTTTTTCAGTACTGGGAATTGAACACCAGGCCTTCACAGTGAGTTACATCTTCAGCCCTTTTTATTTTTTGTTTACTCATTTACTTATTTATTTCATTTTGTTTTTTGAGACAGTGTCTGGCTATGCAGTAGTTCAGGCTGGCCTCGAACTTGCAGCAATCCCTTTGCCTCAGCCTCCTGAGTGCTGGGATTATAGGTGTGAGCCATCATGCCTGGCTTCTTATTTTTTTATTTTGAGACAAGTTCTCACTAAGTTGCTAACTTGCCCGGAGTAGGTAGGAACGTGTGATCCCTCTGCCTCAGCTTCACAGAGTACGGAGATTATAGGCCTGTGTTACCAGGCCTGGGCTTATAATTTAAATTGTATTAAATCTTTGACACAGCACAAATAATAACATAAGAGAAACAATGACTTTCCAAAGACGATGATGATAATCATGACTTTGAGACAAGGTCTCACTATGTAGTACAGGCTGGCCTTAAATCCACTTTATAGCCCAGGCTGACCTCGAGCTCACAGTGATCCTCCTGCCTCAGCCTCTCAAACACTGGAACAAGAGAAGAGCTCCACATGCCTCCCCTTACAAAGATTATTCTTACAGAGTTTGTAATACAAAATTTACAGATGGCACAAATTCTCACCCAGAGTAAATATATTATACAATGCAATGTACATTGCTGTTTTTTTTTATTTTGTCTTTTTACATTGCTGTCTAAATGAATTAATTACTTTACTTATTAAGATTTTTTTTTGTGGCACCAGGTATTGAATCTAGGACCTTTGCACTGAGCTTCATCTTCACCAGTCCTCGCCCTCTTCTTAAAATTTTGAACTGGGTCTTGCTGAGTCACTATGCTGCCCAAGCTGAGTTTAAACTTGGGATCTTGCTGCCTCAGCCTCACAGACAGCTGCAAAAACACACATGGACCCCCATGCCTACCTGAATTGGTTTATATTCATAAGAAGGCATTATTTTAAATTAAATAAATAAACATCACTTAGAAAAACAAAGGTTATTTACAATGACATATATGGTGTGTTTTTTAATAAAAATATTTTACCCATTGGAAGAATGTTTGGATATTTGTACATCTAACTGTTAACAGTGGTATGTATCTCTCTCCGTGATGTGAGAATGCTAGTAATATTTTCCTTTTTTATGTTTTTGTACTTTTTTATATTAAGCATATTTTTGTAATAAAAATCAAAATGAACTTCATTTCACTTTGAACATTCATTTGATTGACAAATAGACCATTGTATCATAGGTATGTTCTAGGGCTTTCTTACATTTTTTTTTAACTGCAGAAGATTGAACCTAGGGCCTTCACACTGCACCATATCCCCAGCCCTCTCTTTATTTTCAATTTTGAGGCAGAGTCTTATTAAGTTGCTAAACTGCCTAGGCTGAATTTGAACTTGTAAATCCTCCTGCTTCAGCCACCCAGAGTGCCAGGATTGTTAAGTCTGTATCGAGAGTTCTGGCTCAGAGCTTTCTTACTCTTGGTGCTCAAATGAGACACTGGTGAGATTACGCATAGTCAAGTATATTTGAAGATAAGTTTAGGGAATACTGCTGCTCTTAAAAAAAAAAAAAAATATATATATATATATATATATATATATATATATATATATATATATATATATATATATATATTCATTTATTTGAATCTCAGATGTCTCTGGAAAGCTTTCAGAAGGCTGTTGGATCAGGGCTGCTGTGTTCATCCGGAGACTGACCCAGTGGTGAGCTATAGCTGACTGCACAGAGGGGAACCCGGCTAAGCCCCAGGGTCCTGCCTGCCCCCGACCCAGCCCTTTCTCCCCCTCAGCTTGCTGGCTGCCACTTCCCTCCCTAGGCCTCTCTGCTCCAAGCCAGCTGATCTCTGAAACGTGAGCCAAAATAAACCTCTCATCCTTTGAGCCCTGGGTGTCAGGAGTTTTGTTCCAGGGACAGGAAACTAATGCAACAGGGGATTAAACCCAGGGAGTGCTGAGTTTACCGTTCTCCAACCATATCATTTTATTTTGAGGCAAGGTGCCACCAGTCTCCCAGGTAGGGTTTAAATTAGCGGTCCTCTTGTCTCAGCCTCCTGAGTGGCCGGGCTTACAGGTGTGCACTGCCACACCCCGCTTACTTCACCAGATTTTATTTTTTTGTCTGTGAATTTATTTTATTTTATTTTGCAGAGGGTAAAACTAAACATAACAAAATAGAACAAAGCAGATCAGAAGAAAATAATGTAAGTGACACAGATTTCAAAGCAAGACAACAGGAGATCATCACTGGCTACCATAATGTCTCTTGTTTTCTTCTAAATAGTTGTCCATATCTTCACACACAATGAATTCATGCAAAACAAAATAGTATTAAACTAAGATCTGAGAATTTTAATGTGCATAAATTTTTACCCTAAAATTGCAATCTAATTTGTATGTTTCTGATCCGAATTTTTGCAGTCACTTGGTATTCCAGGCTCACTGAGCCTTCCTGTTCCACATCTTTGGTACCTGTCATTTTTTGTGCCTGGAAACACTCTTCTCCAAGACAGCCACAAAACTTTTACTTACTCACTTAATTTAGCTGTATGTTGAAATCTGTTCCTCAAATCAAATGTACCTTAACTGGGCATTACCTAAAATACCAAATATTATAATTACAATCTATATCTATTTGTTATTTCATTTTTCTTAGATTTTTCATCATTTTTTTAAAAGAGAATAAAACAGAAGAGGGCAGAACAAAGCAGATCACAACAGAACAACATAAGCAACACAGCACTTTACAATAAGACAACTGGACATTAACAGTAGCTATCAAAATATCTCTTTCTCTGCTATAGTTGAGCATAGTTTCAAATATAGTAATATCAAACATAATAAAATAGTATAAAACCATTCAAAAGAATGAAAGAATTACAGGGCATTCTGAACCAAACAACAGAGAATGATCAATGGTTCCTATAATATCTCATTTTTCAATAAAAAAATTTGTTTATACTAACACATATATTAAAATCCCAATAAGACAAGGCCATCTATGACAAACCAACAGCCAGCATCATACTTAATGGCCAAAAACTGAAAGCCTTTACCTTAAAATCAGGCACAAGACAAGGATGTCCCCTATCACCACTCCTATTCAACATAGTACTGGAAATACTAGCCAGAGCAATTAGACAAGAGAGAGAAATAAAAGGAGTAAAGATAGGAAAAGAGGAAGTTAAATTATCATTATTTGCAGATGACATGATACTTTACATAGAAGACCCCCAAAACTCCATTGAAAAACTCCTAGATATAATAAATAAATT
>PVJX010033595.1:0-19578 GCA_004027295.1 Dolichotis patagonum | reverse complement strand
TGTATTCTTCATTAAACATTTCTCTCCTTTTGTGTTCCTCCATTCTTCTGTCTGTGTCTTCTTGAGAGGTGCCCAGCCTTTCTTTTATTAATCTACTTATCTCTTGTTTAATTTGAGTTAATATTTCAGTTTTGATCCCGCTTATGAGGTCCTGAAGATAACTCTTTGTGTCTGTTACCTCTGTGTTTGATGTTGCATGTTTGCTGCCCTCAATCTCTTTTGTATTTACCTCATCTGGATCAATGGTTCTCAGGGTTGGGGGCTGGGTTTTTTTTTCTTATTTCTCCCTCTCATCATGTTTTTGGTTCCTTTCCTACAAGTATACAGTGTAATTCCCAGCCCCTTTGCTTGTTGGTTAAGGCTCCTCTGGAGCATGCAGGCTAGGGGCTTCTGCCCTCTGCCGGCTGCTATCAGAGAGTGAAGTTCAAGCAAGCACAGTATGCACTGGCTCCTCTCCTCTGGGCCAGTCAACCTTTGCAGGCCTTCACTGCGTCAGTGTGTGGCTGTGCTCAGGGAATTAGTTTGTAGCAACCTACTGGGTCTGGCCAGGGGCATGGCCCTATCCAAGCAGATTCCACCAATCCACTCAGTGAGGGGAGCAACCAACTGAAGCCACTTCCTTATGGAATTAAGGCTGTCCTGCCCAAATCCAACATGTCTTCCAGTCAGTTTCCCCTTTCCCGTGGGAGGGTCTTATTCCCATCACTCACCGCGTTTTGATGCTGATCCCTGAGAACTGCTGGGCTCCCAGACCTCCGACTTCGGCGAGGCTGCGGCGCAAATTCATGGTGCCTCTGGGTGGGTCGTGTGCAGGGCCGGGTCCAGGCGAGCTGCACACAGGGATGTTCAGCTCCATGCTCCGGCCGCTCAAGCCAGTTGCATCGGCGCAGTTCGGTCCATCAGATCAGTCTCGGGCAGGAATTCAGGTGGCTTGAGGAGGGTGCTGTGCTTGCTGATCTTAGCGTCACTAATGGTAGCCCTGGGACCTCATATTTGAGTGGTTTATTTAACTTTAGTTTCTTCCTGGGTTGAGAGAGTCCATCTCTCTCTGTTTGGGTCTCTCCAGGGTGTTAAATTCTGGCATTTAAGCTGTCTCTCTCAGAGAGGATCTCTCTCCTGCTACCTACCAGTCCACCATCTTTGGAAACTCTTTCCAAGCTCAGTGATGGATGGTACAGGCACCCTGGGCACTGCCTTGTGGTGACAGTGACCACCTCAGCTGGCGTGCCATATACTTGGAGTTGTGTGCTTTGTGCCTGTCACTGTTCACACACAGTTTGCATAGGAACCCTTTACCAGGGAAGCACTTGTGGCCTGTATTTGTAAAACCTTCGCTGCCACTGGCTGAGAGCCAGTAAGACAGGCAGCATCATGGACTTCAGCACCATTGTCAATGTTGCTGTTGAAGAAATCACAACTTACACATATTCCAAGTTTTTCTTTCCATAAGAAAATTCCACTGATTTAAAAAAGATCCTAAGATGTTATCATGAACTCTTGCTGACCTTTCCCTCTTCCTCAGTTTCTTTTTGACAGACCTAATACTAGGTCAGTAGCATTTATTCAGAAAGTGCTATTTCCGTTTACCAGAAGTCCAGCCAGTTTCTAGAGATGCGGTAGTGGAGGAACCTGACCTTTGCTGTCAAGGAACTTCTTAGCCAAGTGAATAGCAAGCCTTGCATTGCAAAGTGTGTATTTAGGAGTTGCCTACATAATAGGATTAAATGTGTAGAATATTTTCACCTAAAATATTGGCAAGACCTACTCTTATTTGCTTTAAATCTTAGCTCATCTGAAAGTTCTTCCAAGCCTAAGGCCACCTGATATGAAAAAGCTTCACCTCCTTGCACTGCCTTTTCTTTAGTACTTCTATATGCCAGGTTTGACTTTATCACTTCCTGATAAGAATGTGTCATGAGACCGGATTTCCTTGTGGCTGTAATCTGCAGAGCCTGGAGTAGAGCCTGTGGCTTGTCTCAGGGACCAGGAATTTGTTACGGATTAGTCATCATGGTTCCTAGATACCTGCTGAGCTTTGTCTTAGGCAGGCCATGAAGACAGGAGCCCAGCAGCTAGTTGGGCCCTGCCTTGAGAGCCCAGGCTGGTCATGTCTCATGTGTCTCTTGTGTTACGTGTTTATAAGGTAGGAGAATGAATGAGGCAATCTTCTTGTGGCAAATACATTATTCAGGTTTAGAACATCATGGTAATCTAAGTGAAATATTTTATAGATCATGGGAAAAACTTGAGAATAAAATCATTGCTTTAGCCTTTAAAAAAGGTCTGCTTGTAAGTCACTCTCTTCATTGCTAAAAATAATACCAATGGTGGGGGAGAGTTGAAGAAAGAGGTATTTGTCACCAAATGCTGAGTTAACAGCTTGTCTTGTTATCTGAATGAAATATGTATTCATGAGGTGGCATTTGGACTAAATCTGATTAGAATGCTTGTGCTTAAAGAAAATTGTATCTTCTACTTTTAAGATGTTATAGGCAGGAAATGATAAAAGTTAGTTTTAAGGGAATGCTTTTTTTTTTTGTTTTTTAAAGGATTTGTTGAATGTTGGTGGAAATTCTTTAGGGAAATGACATCTCTTGAGGAGAAACAGAAAAACAGCTCAATATAGTTAGTTCATGCTACACCAAGGAAAAATAACTGAAACTACCTATAGGTTTTCTGTTCGTGTATTGATTGGTTGACTCAAATCTTTACTTTCTGCCACTCATAAGATTTATCTCGGGCCAGGGATTTAGCTCAGTGGCTTAAGCGCCTGCCTGGCAAGCGCGATGTCGTGAGTTCGATCCCCGGTACCAAAAAAAAAAAAAAAAAAAAAGATTTATCTCTAATTAGAACAGAACCTGAATATTAAGGTAGATAAAGATTAAGGACCTGGAAAATGTAGTGATGGCTTATTGATGTTTACCGTTTCTGCAAACACTAAGAAGCTTTTGGAGTCTACTTATGTTCTGAGGTATTTCCAACAAGTATTTATGCAAGAAATTAGTATCTAATGATAGTATCAAAGTTACCTTTAACTAGTGTCCTAAAAACACTGTGTGTGTAAGTGTGTTTTAGCATACAAAAAGGACTAAATCCTCTTGTGAACTTCTAGTCACCAATTTATCATTTTATTTTTATTCTATATTTCTTTCTGCATAAGAACAGAAATAGATACAAATTTTTCCCTTTATTGTAATATCACCTCGTTAGACTATTAATACCTGTAACATTCATTTTGGATATCTGGTCTTGTTTAGCCATTTGTCTTATGTTTATGCTTTGTGCTTTTCAGATCTGAAAGGCTGGAAAGGGGGATCTTAGCCTGATGGCTTAGCTTTGGCACTGCAGTTTCAGTGTATAGTACACAGGAGGGACGTTGTCTCACTGTCATTATGGATGCTATGCAAATACTTGAAGGTCTTGTTTCCATCTGCACTTCACATTACATTAAGAGAGGGATCACACTAGCCAGAAACAGTGTGGGGTGGGGGCAGAGGTATGGGTTAGGGTAATGCTGTGCAACTCGGAGGGAAGTTCTTTCTGCTTGCTTACTCTGTGGTTTTGTTGCTTAAGTAGGGACATTAGCAGAATTTACTTCATAGGTGCTGAAGGATTAAATGAGAAAATACATAAGGCCTAGCACAGGCTCTGTGTGCTACTACAGAAAAGGAATTAACATTTTCCATTTGTTGTCTAAATGGTGGTCTGAAAAGTCTTGCTGTCTCTTGGCTTCTGGCTGTTCACAGTTGGACCAGTTTGCCCATAGGGTCTCAGGCTGGCCTACTCGGCAGGTGATCATGAATGTGGCAAGCTAAAAAAGGTACTGGGGACACTGAAACAGCTCCAGAAGCCAGAACCTGCCTCTGGAGTGTGCAGATGGTGGGAAGCGCCCTTTAAAAACTCCTCAGCACTCTACATGTGTTTGTTAATAATCAGCAGCCTCACAAGCCTCTCCAGGGCAGGGGCAGTCAAGGTTCACCTGGCTGCAATTTCCAACCTGGACCCAAACCGTCCATCCTACTGCCCAGTAGTAGCTTGTTGGACTTTCTGGCTGATGGTCTTGGTTCTGAGGTCTTTTGTCAACTAGGAGATTGAGATCCAAGGACAGTATAAGACTTGGGTTTTAATTGATAATTTCTTCAAAAACTACTTTTTCAAGCTGTACTTTTTGTTGTTGTGTTGTTTTAGCTAACTTATTTTCTTGCTTTCCATTCCATTAACACTTGAGATGCTTTTAATGTTTCAATGGCTTGTTGAATTTTATTATTTTCCTAGTGTGCAATTTTAGAGGAAAATTTTATCTGTTTTAGATTCATTATGTTCAGTTCTCTGAGACAAACATAGCTCTTAAGTTTGTTAGCTTTCCTTCAAATAGTTGTGCTTTTTAAAGCAAGTATTTGAGTAATTAATAAAATAGCTTTAACTGAAAAGACAGTTTTTAGGTAGGTCCCAGTGTCCTCTAAGGGACTTAGACAGTTGAAGGCTTCTGTAAGGAAATCCCTCACCTCTTGTACTCTATCCAGTGATTGACATATTACAGAGCAGCAGGCATATTATGACCTTTGCTCAAAGGAGAAGGGAGGGATGATTCCCTTCAATAATATTTATACTGAGTGCCATGCATACCTTACAACTGTATGCATACATATTTGAGTGTTTAAAGTCATTTTATTGATGAAGAAATTGAATAAAGAATGAATAATTAGAACATTTTCTTTTTATTTTGAAGGTAGTAAAATACAACAAATCAAGACAGAACAAAGCCAATTGAGACAATGCAATGAAATTGGTATAGAACTTCAGAGCAGGATACCGGGATAACAGTAATAAGTACCATAGTATATTTTGTTATCTTCACGATAGTTCTCCATTCAATCAGGTATAGTAATATCAAACCAAAAACAGAACCTTATAAAACCTATCAAAACAGAATATTGAATAGAGCGAAACAGTTAATCAGAACAAAGCAAAACAGTGGAAACAATATTGGCCTTCAAAGACAAGATAGAAGGAAATCCCCCATATTTGCTATATTGCATACTGTTACCCTCCCAAGAGATACTCAGATTTCTGGCCCCAGGTCAGCATAGCCAACCCAACAATACAAACATTTAGTTGCTTTATGTGCCTTAGTTGCTATCAGCTCCAGCTGTCCTCGACACCATCCAGTTACTACGGGCAGTAGTTGTGGGGGGGATACAGGACAGGACAGTTGCACTGGTAGGCTCACAGGAGACGCTGACTTGTTCTCTTCCTGGCCCCCACCCCTACGCCTGCTCACTTGCACCATGGCCCCTTATCAGGAAGAAGGGCATGTTGTTTTCATTTCTTTCTTTCTTCTTCTTCTTCTTCTTTTTTTTTAAATTTTAAAGAGGGTAAAATTAAACAGAATAAAACAGAACATAAGAAAACAATGTAAGAGACACAGATTTCAAAGCCAGACAACTGGAGATCTTTACTATCTATCGTATTGTCTCTTGTTTTCTTCCAAATATTTGTCCATATCTTCACATACAGCAACTTCATACAAAACAATATAGTATAAAACTGATCCGAACAGGATGATGAAGGCATTTTAGGTCTTCAAGACCAGACAGTAGGGAAGCGAACAATGGCTGTCATAGTGTCTCTCTTTCTCTTCAAAATAACTGTCCATATCTTCATGTATGTTGAGATTAAACAAAACAAAACAGACTAAAATCACTCTGAACAAAGAATAATAATATTGCTTGATTTCACATCATGACGCTATGGAATCAGCACTGGGTACCTTAATGTCTCTCTTTCTCTTCAAAATAGCTGTCCATATCTTCATGTATGTTGAGATTAAACAAAACAAAACAGACTAAAATCACTCTGAACAAAGAATAATAATATTGCTTGATTTCACATCATGACGCTATGGAATCAGCACTGGGTACCTTAATGTCTCTTTTTCTTCAAAGTAGTTGTTCATTTCATCATGCATTATATAATAAGTTCTCATAAACTGTTTAGAAGTTCTACGCATGCATGAGTCTCTACATGTATATCTATCCTTTCTGTATTAGAGGGAAAAACAAAACAAAACAAGACAAAACAAAACAAATTCCTAAAAAAGCATGAAATGAAAAAGACATATAAAACCACAATACAAGGTGATCTACAATGGCTGCTATGATGTCTCTTGTTATCTTCAATAGAATTGTCTATATGATCAGGCATAGTATAATTGAACATAGCAGTACATAATATTAATAAAAACAAAACATTGGAGACATTATAAGACTTCAAAAGCAGGTAATAATCAAACCAGATTGGGTATCCTAGTGAATCTTGTCATCTTCAGAGTAGTTGCCTATACTTTCAGACTTGATACTGTTAATCATAACAGATTCAAATAAAAATCAGTCAAGACAAAACAGCGATCTAACAAACCAGATTCAAATAAGGTCAGTCATAATAAGACAGTGTAAGTAAAACAAGGCGTCAGATTAAATTAATAGGAAATTAAGGATGGTTACTGTAGTATATCCTGCTGTTTTTGGAATAGCTGTCTGTGCCCTCAAATCTAGTAAAAGTAGACAGTCTGGAACAGAATATAACCAAACTAAACAGAGCGATAACAATAATGTGGATTTTAAATCGTGATACATTATTAACAATGTCCTCTGCCTTCCTTTTTTAGACAGTTCCTCCCCTTTCACTTTCAGAGGGTGCATTATACATTTTGGGTCCCACTAACTCCTTTCATTTTTAGGTTAAGGGTGCAACCCGCTATTTACCTAAGTGGTTCTGAACTCTTTTACCCCTGGGCTTAATCTTAAGTTGTATTACTTTACCTACAAAAGCCTCCAGGTTTTTCTTTGTTATAGCTGAGTAGTTCTCCACTGCACAAAAGTGTCATGTCTTTCCAACCTATCTGCAGGTGCTGGACGAGGTGCCCCTTTTCCTCGCTGGTTCCCTGTCACATAGAGTATGGTTTTCTCATATTTGACTTTTGGTCCATAAACCCTCTTTCAGGTTAATTATATTTCCTATACAGAGCATCTCAATGGACCCTGTCTCCAGATCTACTCTGCCTGTGTTTCTTTTTTTTAGCGTGTCAAGGCCATCTATGTTTGAGATCATAGCCAACCTTCTCTACCTTATTTCTGCTATGCTATTTTTCTGCCATTGGTTGTCCACTTTTCTCCTTTGTTCCACTGTCTGCCCTGTTCATTGAGGCCTCTCTGCCACTGTTCCTGAAATCCTTGTGTTTTTTTTTCTCTCTCTCTAGAATGTCCGTCAGTATTTTTTGTACAGTTGGATTGGTGGTCATGAACTCCCCAGTTCCTCTTTGTCATGGAAGCATCTTGTTTCTCCATTAATCCTGAGAGACAGTTTTGCAGGGTACATCAATCTAGGTTGGAGGTTATTTTCTTTCAGGGCTTACAATACTTCACTCCAAGCTCTTCTTGATTTGATAGCTTGTGTCAAGAAGTCTGTCATGATTTTGATGGGTTTTCCTTTATAGGTGATCTGTTTCTTTTCTCTGAAGGCTTTTAATATTCTCTTCTTGTGATGAATTTCTGGGATCTTGATTATTATATATCTGGGTGTAGCTGTTTTGGTTGTAGCTGGCTGGAGTTCTGTGTGCCTCATACATCTGAATATCATTTCCTTTTCCTATGCTTGGGAAGTTTTCCTTAATTATTTCTGTGAATAGCCTTTGTATTTCCTTTGTGTTTACCCCTGCTTCTTCACTCACATTTTTAATTCTAAAGTTATAGATCCTCTTTTTATCTTCTAGTCTTTGTATTGTTACTGCCTGTTTCCTTGTTATTTTTAAGAGCTCTTTCCTTTTGCATTCACATATTGCAAACCTATCTTCAGGTTTTGTTAATCTATCTCTAGCTTCTGTCAGGCAATTTTTCTAGCTTTCAATGGAGTTTTTAGTTTCCTGGTATTCTCTTTGAATCTGTTTCATGTATTCTAGGTTTTTTTTTTTTTATATTCTTCATTGAAGGTTTCTCTCCTTTTTTTGTGTTGCTCTGTTCTTCTGTCTGTGTCTTCTTGACAGGTGCTTAGCATTTCTTTTATTAATCTTCTTATATCTTGCTTTACTTGTATTACTGTTTCAGTTTTGAGCTCGTCTGTGATGTCACGAAGATATCTCTTTATGTCAGATGATGCTGTGTCCGATATTGCATGTTTGTTGCCCTTGATCTCTTCTGTATTTACCTCTCCTGGACCCCATTTGCCTGGGTTGGCTGGAGGCTTTTTCTTAAATCTTTCTCTTGTCATATTTCTGGTTTCTTCCATACAGGTATATAGTGAAGGTTCCAGCCCCTTTCCGTATTGGTTATGGTTCTTGTGAAGTGTGCTGTCTAGGGATTTCTGACCTCTCCAGTTTGCTGTTAGCCACTGAGGTACAAGCAGGGGTGCTGTAGGCTGGCCCCTCCCCTCTGAGCCAGTCAGCCAGTGGGGGCCTTCACCATGTTAGTGTGTGCCATGCAGACGGAACTGATTCGGTCAACTTCAGGGACAGTTTCAACCCTGGCTATTGGGTCCTGGCCAATATGATTCCAATATGTCATCTATTCAGTCACCTCTGTCCCACGGGGTTGGGGGTAAATTCCAAGCACTCATGGTTAGTGCAGGTCTCCCCACTGGCTCTGTTCTCTGTTGGGCTCGCCAACCCCCCACTTCAGTGGGGCAGCGGCTCTGATGAGAGCACCACTACCGTAGGTTCGACCAGCTCTGATGAGAGTGCCGCAGTTGCGAGTTGTGTGGCTCCAGTGAGAATGTGTCTGGCTCCAGCCTTCCGTCTACGTTTTTCTTTTCTTTCTTTTTTTTTCTTTTTCTTTTTCTTTAGTTTCTTCCTGGGTATGAGAATCCTTTCATCCAGTCTTCTCCATGGTGGTAAATTCTAGTGTCTGAGCTGTTTCTCTTAGAGAGGTTCTGTACCTTGTTTCTTATTGATCTGCCATCTTGTTCATGTTTCTGTCTCAATGTCTTAACCTAGTAGTTGCTTGGCATGTGTGAGATCCTGAGTTCAATCCATAGCACTGAAAAAAGAATGAATTCTGGGCTTGTTCTCCAGGCTGGTTTCCTGCTCATCTACTGTGGCATCAGCTGCCCACAGTATGTCTTCCACAGATGCCTTCTTTAGTTTTTTGCTCTTTTTGTCACATCAGGACTTTTTCTCTTCTGCACTCACCAGCGCTGGATTTAGCTACACAACCTACACATGTTGCTTTCTTGCTCAGCCCCCTAAGTTCCAACATGGCTGCAATTAGAAAAAATTTAGTTTTCACCTTGGGCTTGGCCTCACCTCCTACCTACCCTGCATGAGTGCTTAGAAGATCAGCTAGAAGAGAATTTGACAGTTTGCTAAAAATTTCTCTCATCTGCAGTAACTGTCAGGACCCACAGTTCCTGAAGAAATAGCCGATATGCTATGGCTTTTCTTACAAATCAAAGTCACCAGTCACAGTGGCAGGTGGAGCATATTAGTAACAAAATATGTTAGCAGTGAGATGGTGGCAGAGGTTATAACTACCCACCTTTTTAATTGTCAGCTTGGATAGTGACAGCTGAGGTAGAAGTGTGACAGCTGCTGAGAACCTTAAGCTGCCCTGGGTGCAGTGGGAGGGCAGGCTCCTGAAAAGGCCTTTAGAGGCTTTTAGAGCAGCTACCTTCCCACCCCTGGATGCTTAGCACTGAATTTCCCAAAACTGTATCATGAAATCTCATCCCTAGAGCTGTCCTTGGGGAATTGTGTGGTCAAAAAGGTTTAGGGAATGATGCAAAATATTTTTGTCACTGTGTATATCTGTATTGAAGATTCAGAGAGGTTCACTAGTAAAGAAACCAGGTTTATCTGGATTGTACAAGGCTTGTGGAGATTGTGGCCACAGATTTGCCCAACACACACTGGACACTGCTCCCTTCTGGAATGGCATGGGGACCTGGCTATCCACAGAGGATATTGGGAGTTTTGGAGGACCCTGGATTTAAATTGTACAGGAAGTGAAATATCAGTTAAATTTACCAGGTGACATTGGTGCCTAATGGGAGAGTAAATGCAAATGAGCTAGTTTAGATTTCCTTTCTGGGTTTATTTTGTTACAGCCTCTTTTGTTTTAATTCAATGTAGAAAAGTCACCATTTGGGGTACTATAACAAATTTTAAAGATAGCACTGTCATTGATATTTTTGTGACTTGTCAGTGTACATGGAAACTTAAATATCAAACTCAGCCTTATTAAAATAAATTTTGTTTTTTTAGAAGGTTTAGATTTACAGAAAAATTGAAAAGATTGTACAGAGTTTCCATTTTTCTTGCTTCTTGTTTCCTCTGTTAACATTTTACTGTTAATGTGGTATATATTTGTTACAACTAATGGACCAGCAATGATAGTTTATTGTTAATGAGAGTCTATACAGAGTTCTTTAGTGGTTTGTTGTTGTTTTCTTTTTGCCTCTGTCCCTGTGTGTGTGTGTGTGTGTGTGTTGCTTGGAATTAAATTTAGGGCCTGCCTCATGCTAAGCATGCATTCTATATCTGAGCTACATCCTTAGCCACTGAGCTTCTTAGTTTTTACCCATCGTCCTTTTCTGTCCCAACTCCAGTACATTTAATTGTTGTGATTTCTTACATTTATTTTTTGTGATTTCTATGCTTCTCTTGATAGTGACTACTCTGCAGACTTTCTTTTCTTTTGATAACTTTGATAGGGTTTTTTCCCCTTATCTCTCAGTTTTATTCTATTTATCTATATGACCTTGACAGTTTTGAGGAATACTGTTCAGGTGTTCTGTAGACTGTCCCTCATTTAGGACTTGACCATTGTTTTCTCATGATTATACTAGAGGAAGACCCTGGACATAAAAGTGTTGTTTTTTTTCTGGCAAAGGTACATTCTGTCAGTTTGACTTGTCCCTGACAATGGCCATGTCAACGTGATTTTGGTCACCCATCTGAAGTAGTGACTGCTGGGTTTCTGCATTGTACAATCAGTCTTTTTTCCTTCTTTCTCTCCACACTTCCTTCCAATGTGCACCAAATCTCAAGGACTAAGAGAATTTTGCCCCACTCCCCACTGGGCAGAGTATCTACATAAATTGTTTAGAATTCTTAGTTGTGTTCTAAGTATATGACTTTTTGATGGTAGAACGGTGACTGTTATATTCATCATAGTTACTTATAAGCTTGGTCTGGTGGACATTTTATTCTGAGGGAAAAAACAGCTTCCCACATTGCAGCCTAGATCAAAGACTGTTGAATCTGACTCCTCAGCAGGGTGTGTCCTCAGTAGTGTACCAGAAGTGTCAACTGTGACCCTCTCTTTTTCACTAGAGTTTGTATGTTTCCTTCTGCTTTAGTAGATTTAGCAGTGTTTTAGTGGGGACTACAGCCTGCTTGCATTATATACATTAGTGTGGAGTGTGTAACCTGCTTAGAAAAATATGATAAAGTACACTATTTTAGTATTAAGAACATTATTATCAAAGATATCTTGTCATGTCCATTAATTGGC
The DNA here is from genome assembly GCA_004027295.1 of Dolichotis patagonum. NCBI lineage: Eukaryota > Metazoa > Chordata > Mammalia > Rodentia > Caviidae > Dolichotis > Dolichotis patagonum. The sequence goes on along the minus strand of PVJX010033595.1, from coordinate 8,074 downwards.
TTTGACTTTAAGTCCCTATCAATAATAGTATAAAATTAAAGATTTTTCTGTGTAGTCAGCTTTTAAATTACTTCGTGTTTAATGTTGTGCCTTCAATGTGATTGTAGTAGTTGGTTTGCTTCTGAGTTCTTTTAAAATATTGGTATAGTTTTTTAAAAAAATTATTAGTAAAAACCACTTTTGTTTACTTTTTTAATGAGTACACACTTGGTAGGTATTAGAAAATTTTTTTTCAAAACATAAAAGCCTACCTGAGCATTTCCCCCCAGTATTTAGCAAAGAATGATAATAATTGGGCATTGGAGGACTTCCCTTAAGACATTGTTTCAGATGCACCTCCACCCCAGCAGCTCTACCACTAACAGTGAGTAATGGCTTGTCTCAAACCAAAGAGGAAAAGTAAGTGAATTTTTACAGGAAGCAATTTTTGCAGGTTCAAGTTCTTTTCCTGTCAACTTTCCTTAAGCCTTTGGCCTCTGCTACCACATGCCTATTAGTAAGAATTAGTAAAATGAATAAGTAGCAACAAGAGATTAATAGAAAAACTCAGAGATAGTGATGATGATGATGCTGATAAAAAAGATAACAGAATGAAAATTTTCACTTTTATCTCAGTTCAAGCTGATAGAAAAATCTTAAGTACTGCATTTGCCTTGTAGGTAGACCTGATTCTGGGGAGTAGATGGTGTTGGCATCATTTATTAATTCGGCCATTCATTTGTTTGAATACTGCACAAGATGCTGCACTTGAGACGTGAGAGTGGAGCAGGGGGATGTGGTCTCTGTTCTCGAAGCACCAGCTGTAGGGCAGTGGCTGAACAGCCATGGACTTTCAGGACGCAGCAAGGGATGGGAAGGGGATAAGCTAGCAGCAGTGGCCAGAAACTTGTCTGAGATTGTATGTTGAATGCTAAGAGTGAGAATAAGCCATCTGGATCTGGAGGACAAACAAGATGGAGATGGGCAGTTAATCACCCCAGACAGTCAAGTAATGGAAAGCAGGCCGGTGTGACTGAGGTGGCGCAGTGTGGCGTTGGGGAGCGGCACGAGGGGGCATCAGCCCAGTGGGCCTCCGTGCCCCGTGCTCAGATTTTCACGGGTCCAGGTTCCCTGTGAAACCATCACTTGGGTCAGGAGACTGGAGGCTGCAGCACCGTGGGGGCAGTGGTGGGAGCCATAGTCACCTGTGCTCCTTGTGCAGGGAAAGTCCTGGTGGCCTCGGGCCTTTTCTACTATTAGCCTTCCAGGTTTAACACTTCTATAACAAACGGGAGAGTTTTCTTGGATTTTCCCTGCCCAGCTCTCCCCTCAAACATGTACCTGCAATTATTTGATAAATAAGACATGTTTGTTTGTGTTCCAGACTTGTTTGAAGCATGTCTTCTTATAAAGCGGGAGTTGCCCTTGTGGATCTGAACTTTAGGTCCCAGCAGAAACTTCAGTTTTCTTTCTTTTTTTTTTTTTTTTTTTGGTACCAGAGATTGAACTCACGACCATGCTCTTGCAAGGCAAGTGCTTATGCTGCTGAGCTAAATCCCCGGACCGAAACTTTAGTTTTCATTCAGAGTTGGTGCATATTTTCACAGTTTGTATTTTCTATGTGATAGAATACTTTTGGGTTTGTTGCCTCGTTATAGTCACAGTCTTATATAAAAAGGCTGCTGAGGCTTCTAACCACATTTAAACCAGAAATAGGGATAATACAGTAATTTCCAGTAACTTTTCAAGGTGAGACTTTTAAAGTCATTATTCCATAGTGAATCTTAATGATCTTATTGTGGACAGTAGTATTTATGAATGGGCAGCAAACAAATGAGTGTGACTAGTGTGTTAGATTGTGGATTGGTAATGGGAAGTAAGTACTTTTTAGGATACTTTCTCCGTAATGGTTCATACTACGAGCATAAGAGTAGAGCCACTGAACTTCACAATCACAGTGTAGCTTTGGGAATCAAAAATCTCATGTTTCAGGTCAAGAGGAGTTTCATTTTTTGTTTTGTTTATTTTTTTTGGTATGAGGATCCAACTCACAACCTTGCACTTGCCAGGCAGGTACTTGTGCCACTTAACTAAATCCCTGACCTGAGTTTAAAATTTTTTGAAACATTAAAAAAATTCAAAGACACTTGTGTAAGTAGCTATCTGTATCCTTTTGAGAGAGCTGGGGCAAAAATTTTTTTTTTTTTGATCATAGATGGCTTTCATCAGATTGAGATAAAGACCATGTGTTCCAATTTTTTGTAGGATTTTTATCATGAATGGGTGCTTTACTTTGTCAAAAGCTTTTTCTGCATCTAATGAGATGATCACACAATTTTTGTCCTTGGCTCTGTTAATATGGTATATTCCATTTATGGATTTACATATATTGAATCATCCCTGCATCCCTAGGATGAATCCCACTTGATCATGGTGTACAATCTTCTTGATGATTTCCTGAAGTCTGTTTGCCAGTATCTTATTGAGGATTTTTGCATCTATGTTCATTAGGAAGATTGGCCTATAATTCTCTTTCCTAGTTGGGTCCTTCTCTGGTTTTGGAATCAGAGTAATGCTTGTTTCCAGGAATGAATTTGGAAGTATTACTTCCCTTTCAATTTCATTAAAGAGTTTGAGAAATAGTGGTGTTAGGTCTTCTCTAAATGTCTTGTAGAATTCAGCAGTGAATTCGTCAGGGCCTGGGCTTTAATTTCATTTATTGATATTGGGTTGTTTAGGATTTTTATATCTTCTTGTTTCAGCTTTGGTAATTCATATGTATCTAGGAATCTGTCCATTTCTTCTGCATTTAGCATTTTGTTAGAATACAAGTTTTCAAAGTAGATATAGATGATTTTGTGGATTTCTGCAGGGTCTGTTGTGATTTCATCCTTTTCATTTCTAATTGCATGGATTTGAGTCTTTCCTTTTTTAAAAAAATTTTTTTTAAAGAGGATAAAACAGAATGAAACCAATCAAAACAAACCAGTGTAAGTGATACAGGCCTAGAAACATTACAAAATCAACAATAATTACCATAATGGCTTTTGATGTCTTCAAAATAGCTGCAGGCAACTTTGGACATAGTAAAAATCAAACAGAACAGAATAGAATAGAAACAATAAAAACAAAACAATGAGTGCAATAAAGTACTTCAAAACAAGCCTAGAATAAATCCAAAATTACTACCATAATATATCTTTGAGATAGCTGCTCATGATATCAGATTTGTTTGATAATCAAACAAAACAAAAGAGAATGCAATCTAACCCAATAAAACAATTGAAACGATATAGGACTTCCAAAACAAGACCATAGGGAATCAACAGTGGCTACAGCTCTCAGAAGGAGATCCCCGCTGGATGCCACACTGCCTACCGCTATCCTCTAAACCTGTGATCAGACCACTGGCCCAAGACTTGCAATGTTAGTGAAACACCAAAGCACCACAGGCATCCAACTGCATTTCACCTCCATAATTATCATCACAGCCCGTGTTTCTCCAGAAAAGCCTGTTGCTTAGGGCAGGAGAGGAACAGGGGATATGCTACTTCTTGTTTGCCAGCCTGCCTGCTGGAAGGGGCTGGGGTCTGATTGTTCCAGTCCTGCAGGGGTGCGTGCATGGCACTGGTTTGCAGATTGGGTTTGCTCTCTGATATGTCCTTTGTTATCAGTGTTTCCTTTTTTAAAATAAGGTTGGCTAAGGGTTAGTCAATTTTATTCAATCTTTCAAAGAACCAACTCTTTGATTCTTTGTATTTTTTTTTAATCTAAGTGTGTTAACTTTTGCTCTGCTCTTTATAATTTCCTCACTTATATGAGCTTTTGGTTTAACCTGCTCTTCTTTTTCTAGAAATATGAGGTTCAACAGTTATATGAGCTTGCCCTGTTTTCCTGGTATGGTTATTTACTGCTATAAATTTCCCTGTTAAGGTTGCTTTCATTGTGTTCTACAAGTTCTGGTATGTCATATTGTTATCATTGAACTGTAAAAACTGTCTAATTTCTTCTTTAATTTCATCTGTGACCCGTTGGTTGTTCAGTAGGGTGCTATGTAATTTCCATGTGTTTAAGGAGTTCTTGTGGTTTCCTTTGGCATGGATTTCCAATTTCATTGCACTGTGGTGTGGTAGTATGCATGGAATAATTTCATTTCCTTAGCATTTACTTAAGCATGTTCTGTGAGCCAGTATAATGACGTATTTTGGAAAATGTCCCATGTACAGCTGAGAAGAATGTGTGTTCTGATATTGTGGGTGTGGAACATTCTATAGACATCAATTAGGTCCATTTGTTCAAAAGTTTGATTTAATTAGGTCCATTTGTTCAAAAGTTTGATTTAATTCTAATATTTCATTTTTAATTTTTTTGTCTCCTTGATCTGTTTTTTTTGTGACAGTGGGATATTGAGATCTCCCAAACAATTGTATTAGGGCTTATTTGATTTTTCATGTCTGTTAGTAATTTTTTATATAGTTGGGTATTTGTTGTGTATATATTTATAATTGCTGTCTCTTCCCCCTGGATCATTCCCTTTATGAGGATGTAGTGACCTTCTTTATCTCTCTTAATCAATCTTGGCTTGAAATTCACTTTGTCTGCAAATAGAATGGCTACCCCTGCTTTTTTTCTGGGTTCCTGTCACATGGAGTATTTTCTATCCTTTGACTTTCAGTCTGTGAATTTCTTTTTGAATTAAATGTGTTTGTTGCATGCAGCATATTGTTGGATCTTACTGCTTGATCCATTCTGCCAGTCTGTGTCTTACGACTGGTGAATTGAGACCATTAACATTGATAGTTATAACTGATATGTATTGACTTATCCTCGTCATATTGTTTTCCTGTTGTTGGCTCCCCTTTTTGTCCCCTCTCTCTAATTATTTGCCTTCCCTAGTAGATTCCTTCAGCTGTTGGAGTTCATGGAGCTGTAGTCCTTATTATCTCAGTCTCAAATGTCCTTCAAAACATTTTGGAGTGCTGGTTTGGCGGTCATAAATTTCCTCCGATGTTCTTTGTCATGGAAGTATCTTTATTTCTCCATCAATTTTGAAAGATAGTTTTGGGGCTAGGGATTTAGCTCAGTAGCATAAGTGCCTGCCTGGCAAGTGTGAGGTCGTGAATTTGACCCCCGGTACCAAATAATTAAATAAATAATTGATTTTTTAAAAAAGATAGTTTTGTGGGATACATCATTCTGGATTGAAAGTTGTTTTCCTTTAGAACTTGGAGCATTTCAGTCCAAGTTCTCCTTGAGAGTGTGTGCTGAGAAGTCAGCTGTGATTCTGATGGACTTTCCTTTATAGGTGTTTTGTTTCTTTTCTCTAACATCTTTTAGGATATTCTTGTATTGAATTTCTGGAATATGCTTGGCTGTAGATTTTTTTGATCATTGCTAATTGGAGTTCTATATATCTCATTTATCTTTGTTGTCAAATTCTTTTTCTCTACCAGAACAGTTTTCTGTCATGATGTCTGTGAACATTTTTAAATGTCATTTGTGGTATCTTCTGCTTTTTATTGACTCCAATTAATCTTAAATTATTCTTGTCTCATCTAGCAGTTGCTGGATTGATTTCTCATAGTTGCTATTTTTGAGAAATCTTTCTTTTCCTGGTCATTAACTGCAGGCCTGTCTTCAGTATCTGAGGTCTTGTCCTCACATTGGTTTATTCGGCTTGGAATATTTTCAGTGGAATTTTTATTCTCTTGGATATCTGCTTGAGTCTGCTTTATGGATTCCATTTTTTTTTTTCCCTGTACTGAGCTTCTATAATTTGTTTAAGCTCATCTTTTTGTTGTTGTTGTTTGTTCTGTCTGGTCTAGTGTCACTAAGCATGGTGTATATGTTGGTAATCTCTGTAGTTATCTGAGAGATTATTTCTGATTTCATTTTTTCCAGATCCTAATTCAATTGCTTTGTTGTGTCCACTTTAGAGAGACCTGGTGGGGGCTTTTGGATTGTCCCACCTCATTGCCCCCTGCATTGGCCTTTGGTGAACTGGATGGCTGAGGCTGCATTTTGCTTAAGTGTCTTCCATTTTATTTTCTCTCTTTTTTTAGTTTAATTTCTGGGGTGATGTTTGTAAGTTGCCTGTGGTAGGTAGTACTTAGAACCCTTAGGTGATGATTATTTTTCTGAGGTGTCTTCCAGGTGTAGCTGGTTTTTGGGCTTTGAGGCTGTTGGAAGATCTTAGCTCTTCAGTTTGTTGGAGATGCGAAGTTAATTGTTTGGCTTAGTCCCTGGTCCTTTGTTACTGTGGCACCATATTTTCTGTGACCCTTAGTTGATCTCAGTCATGGATGCACCAACAGCTATTTAGAATAATTGTGTCAGTTTTGGCTTTAGTGTTATCAATAACATCAACCACAGCCTAGGAAACAACAAACTGAGCTAACCCTTAATTTGCAACTTTTAACTGTGTGAACTATATTTGTGATTATATAACAAAATGTAAAACAAACCAGATAATTATATGCAGTTTATAAATCTGTAATGTGTCAATTTTGCCCCCGGGGTTAAAATTTAAAATGGCTTAAAGAGAAAATAGAGAAGTGGAGAAAGAGAAAGAAATTACAAGTACGGTTGGAGGACAAAGAGGGATCACGCCAGCCTGGGGAAACTGGTGTAGTCCAAGCAATTTCCGCAGGTCTGTTCCCAGCTAAGAGCCGCTAGAGGAAGCTGGCAGCATTTCTGGGTTCTGGGCTTAGGCCCCCATCTCTCTCTTTTTTTTTTTTTTTAATTTTTTATTTTAAAGAGAATAAAACAAAAGAGGGAAGTACAGAGCAGATCAGAACAGGACAACATAGGCAACACAGTACTTTACATTAAGATAAACGGACATCAACAGTAGCTATCACCATATCACTTACTCTGCTATAGTTGAGCATAGTTTCAAATACAACAATATCAAACATAACAAAATAGTATAAAGCCATGCATAGAGTGAAAGAATTACAGGGCTTTCTGAACCGAATAACAGAAAATGATCAATGGGTACTATAATATCTCATTTTCGGTAGAAAAATTTTGTTTAAACTATCACACATATTCAAATCCCAATAAGACACAATGTGATAGATAGAACCAATGGTAGTAGAATAGAAGCATGGTAGGTCTTCTAAGAAGGATGATATTAAAGCAGCAATAGCTGTCATAATGTTTTGTTTTCTTCAAAACAGCTGTTCATATCATCACGCATGATATAGTCAAACAAAACAATAAAACCATTCCAACTGATGATTGAAAACACTGAAAGGCTTCAAAGCTATGAGATGGGGCCTCATGCTTACCTCATGCTTATCAACTCTCATACTAGGGAGACTATATGGTACGTACCCTTGTGAGTTTGGTTTATTTCGCTTAAGAGAATGATCTCAAGTCGTGTCCATTTATTTATAAATATCTCAATGTGATCATTCTTTATAGCTGAGTTGTACTCCATTGTATAAAAATGCCACAACTTTTTTATCCATTCCTCAGTTGATGGGCACTTAGGTTGTTTCCAGGATTTGGCCATTACAAATTGTGCTGCTATAAACATGGGTGCACATATATCACTGTGGTATGATGTTTTCAGTTCTTCTGGGAATATGCCTAGAAGCGGAATAGCTGGGTCAAATGGGACTTCCATACCCAGCTTTTTGAGGAATCTCCAGACTGACCTCCACAGTGGTTGCACCAGTTGACACGCCCACCAACAGTGTAGAAGAGTTCCTTTTTCCCCACAGCCTCTCCAACACTTGTTGTTGGTAGTGTTTTCTATCTTGGCCATTCTTTCTGGAGTGAGATGGAATCTCAGTGTGGTTTTAATTTGCATTTCTCTCATGACTAATGATGATGAACATTTTTTCACGTATTTATTTGCCATTTGTATGTCTTCATCTGAGAACTGTGTATTCATTTCAGATGCCCATTTTTAGATTGGGTCTTTGAATTTCAAGGGTCTTATTTTTTTCCCAATTTGTGGGTTTTCTTTTCACTCTCCTGGAAACCTCTTTTGACATGCAGAAGCTCTTTAATAAGATGTAGTCCCAGTTATTGATTCTGGAAAGTATTTCCCGTGTAGTTTGGTTCTTGTTCATGAATTCTCTTC